>ONZH01015188.1:0-81755 GCA_900303285.1 Rhinella marina
TCTTCCCCAACACATGTTGTCGGGAAGAGAAGGATTGGGGAAAATGAATATGATTCACTGGGAGATAAGCTGCTGCCAGAAGTCTCAGACAGTGGCTTTCTCCTTTCCTCTATTAAATACACATACATATTCGGCGGAACCAATATTTGTGGGGGAGCTGGGAAGGAGTTAGGAGGCATGACCACTTTTTTTTCGGACGGCAGACGAACCTGAATCTTTTCAGGTTAGTTTCAGACAAATCCACTAAAATGGAGCTTAGCAGGAAAAAACACTGGGGAGGAAAAAGAAGGGTTGTCACATGACCCTGAGAGGAAATGGGGGGAAGGGCTTGCCAGGCTGATTGGCTTGATTGGCTTCCAGGCTGACAGACGGCTTGGATGAGCCAATTAGTGCTGCAGCAGGCAGAGAGGTTCCCGAGCAGAACAAGCAGAACGTGCTGGGCTGTGAATAATGGGTGGTTGGGGTCTTACAGTGTCTGCCAAATAAAACAATCAGGGACAATCAGAAATCAATCAAGATTGTATTCTATTGCCAGGAAGAGTGAAGGGAAAGGCTAGGATTACAAAGAAGAAGAAGAAAAAGAAGAAGAATTGTGTGTGTAGAATAGCATGGAACCTGTCAGCCAGGGAAAAAGTAGTGATGAGCTGTGGCTGCTGTGCCTCCTAGCAGGACTGCAGCTCCTGCGAACCTCAAAAGCAGCTACCTGCAAGGAAATGGTTTTATTTTTTCCCATTTTCACATAATACTAAGGAGATCTGTGTCAGGCCATCTCACATATTTAATTACAATTTTTTTTCATTTTGTCCTATCAGTGATCAGTGATTGGGGGGAGTTATTGAATTTAATCAAACCAGCATATAGATAATCAGTACACCAATACACACAAGGATAACGATTTACCTTTGACTGTCAATGTGAATTTGAGTGTCAGGCCTCAATCGTCCATTTCCATTTATTCTATATCCACAGTTAGAATATGTGATTACTGCAACAATACATAGTCTAAGGCAGTAATTAACCTGTGAGAGTTAATGTGAATTTGTTCAATTTAATTAAATCAGCATATATACGTTATTACTACAGTGAAGCACAGGGTACTACAGCAATATACCTGTGGGTGTTAACATGAATTTGAGCGTCAGGCCTCAATTATCCGTTTCTGTTTATTCTATATCCACGCGATTAGAATTGAATTTTTTGGGGGATTGATCTATTTAATTAAATCAGCATATATACATTATTATTACAGCGAAACGCAGAGTAGTGCAACAATCTACCTGTGAGTGTTAACGTAAATTTGAGCGTCAGACCTCAATTGTCCTTTTCTGTGAATTCTTTTTCCATATGGTTGGAATGTAATTTTTGGGGTATTGTTCAATTTAATGAAACCAACATATACAGTATCTCACAAAACTGAGTACACCCCTCACATTTTTGTAAATATTTTATTATATCTTTTCATGGGTCAACACTAAAAATATGACATTTTGATACAATGTAAAGTAGCAGTGTACATCTTGTATAACAGTGTAAATTTGGTGTGGCCTCAAAATAACTCGACCCACAGCCATTAATGTCTAAAACACTGGCAACAAAATTGAGTACACCCCTAAGTGAAAATGGCCCATTTGTGCCCAATGAGCTATTTTCCTTTCCTGGGTTCATGTGACTCATTAGTGTTACAAGGTTTCAGGTGTGAGTGGGGAGCAGGTGTGTTAAATTTGGTGTTATCGCTCTCACACGCTCTCATACTGGTCACTGGAAGTTCAACATGGTACCTCATGGCAAAGAACTCTCTCAGTAACTGAAAAAAAAGAATTGTTGCTTTATATAAAGATGGTCTAGGCTATAAGAAGATTGGCAACACCTTGAAACTGCACGGTGGCCAAAGCCAATTCCACTCAGAACAGGCCTTGCCATGGTCGACCAAAGAAGTTGAGTGAACATGCTCAGCGTCATATCCAGAGGTTATAATTTCAAAATAGACGTATGAGTGTTGCCAGCGTTGTTGCAGAGGTTTAGGGGGGGGGGTCAGCCTGTCAGTGCTCACACCATATGCCGTACACTGCATCAAATTGATCTGCATGACTGTTGTCCCAGAAGGAAGGATGCACAAAAAAGCCCGCAAACAGTTTGCTCAAGACAAGCAGACTAAGAACATGCATTACTGGAACCATGCCCTATAGTCTGATGAGACCATGATAAACTTATTTGGTCAGATGGTGTCAAGCATGTGTGGCAGCAACCAGGTGAGGAGTACAAAGACAAGTGTGTCTTGCCTACAGTTAAAGAGGCTCTGTCACTAGGTTTTAACCTATGTATTTAAATACATAGGTTAAAACCCCTTGACTTCTACAGTTAAAACATACCTTTATTGCAGAGTACAGCGCAGCGGTTGTGCTGAAAAAAGAACTTTAATCTTTATGTTAATGAGCCTTCGGAGCACCGGGGGCGGGCTCTTTCTTCCTGAGCACCGCTTCTTCACCGCCCCCCGGGTCCCGAGGCTCTCTCCGATGCCAACGTCCACGCCCCTCTGAAACTTGATTGACAGCGCTAGGCCGTTTGGCCTAGCGCTGAAATCCGCCGGCGCATGCGCAGAAGCGCTTGCAGTGCCGAACACCGCAAGCGCTTCCATCCTTGTGCGCACGCGCCGTCACTTCGCTGAACCCGGAAGTGACGGCGCGTGCGCACAAGGATGGAAGCGCTTGCGGTGTTCGGGCACTGCAAGCGCTTCTGCGCATGCGCCGGCGGGATTTCAGCGCTAGGCCAAACGGCCTAGCGCTGTCAATCAAGTTTCAGAGGGGCGTGGACGTTGGCATCGGAGAGAGCCTCGGGACCCGGGGGGCGGTGAAGAAGCGGTGCTCAGGAAGAAAGAGCCCGCCCCCCGGTGCTCCGAAGGCTCATTAACATAAAGATTAAAGTTCTTTTTTCAGCACAACCGCTGCGCTGTACTCTGCAATAAAGGTATGTTTTAACTGTAGAAGTCAAGGGGTTTTAACCTATGTATTAGCCATGGTGGTGGGAGTTTCATGGTTTAGGCCGGCATTAGTGCTGTCGGCTGTGGGGAGCTACATTTCACCATGAATGCCAACATGTACTGTGACACACCGAAACAGAATATTATCTCCTGTCTTTGGAAACTGGGCTGTAGGGCAGTACTCCAACAAGATAATGACCTCAAACACACCACCAAGACGAACTCCTGTCTTGCTAAAGAAACGGAGGGTAAAGTTGCTGGACTGGCCAAGCATGTCTCCAGACCTAAACCCTAATGAGTATCTGTGAGGCATCCTCAAATGGAAGGTGGAGGAGCGCAAGCTATCTAACATCCACAAGCTCTGTGATGTCTTCATGGAAGATTGGAAGGGGATTCCAGGGGCAACCTAGTGAACTCCTTGCCCAAGAGAGTTAGGGCAGTGCTGGGAAATAATGGTGGCCACCCAAAATATTGACACTTTGGGCACAATTCAGGGGTGTACTCACTTTTGTCGCCAGCGGTTTAGACATGAATGGCTGTGTGTAGAGTTATTTTGAGGGCAACCAAATTTACACTGTTATACTACTACTACATTGTATCAAAGTGTCATATCTTCATGTTGTCCCATGAAAAGATATAATAAAATATTTACAAAAATGTGAGGGGTCTACCCACTTTTGATACTGTATACGTTATTACTACAGTGAAACACAAGGAACTGCAGCAATCTACCTGTGAGTGTTAACATGAATTTGAGCATCAGGCCTCAATTTCTGTTTATTCTATACCCACATGGTTAGAATTGAATTTTTTGGGGGATTGTTCAGTTTAATGAAACCAGCATATATACACGATTACTACAACAATACACTGTCTAGGGAAGCAATTTACCTGTGAGTGTTAACGTGAATTTGAGCGTCAGGTCTAAATTGGCCATTTCTGCTTATTCTATATCCACACGGTTAGGAATGAATTATTTTAGGGATTGTTCAATTTAATTAACCTAGCATATAGGTGATCAGTAGTGCACCAAACTGCTTTCTTATGAGTGATAACGACAAATTGAGCGTTAGGTCTCAATCGTCCGTTTCTGTGAATTCCATTTTCATGAGGTTGTAATTTAAATTTGATGGGGGATTGTTAAATTTACTTAAACAGCATATATATGTGATTACTGCGGCATACACAGGGCAGGGAGGGCAGCAATATACATGTAAGTGTTGACGTGAAGCCTTAATCGTCTGTTTCCATGAATTTCATTTTCACACCATTGGAATTTAATTTTTCTTGTGGGGGTTCAGTTTCAATTTATTAAACCAGGATATAGGTGATCAGTACACCAGTACACAGGCTAGGGTAACAATAACGGTGAGTGTTAACAGGGGCGGTCTTGGGCACCACGCATCCTATTCATTTGCGTGGGGCCCCCGACGTCTAAGGGGGCCCCCACGCTCCGCTGTTGTGCCCAAGACCGCCCGCCCTCCTAATACATCCCACCCAGCCACATAAGAGTAAAATAAAAAAGCTTTCTTACCTGTCCTGCGGCTGCCCTCCGGTCCGGCGCTCCACTCTGTTCCCTGGCCGGCGTGCACTATGACCTGACGCTGGCGAAGGAAAAAAGGGGGGGGGGCCCCACGCCATTTTTTTAAAATTATTTAATTATTTTTGTAAAAAAATGGAGTGGGGTCCCCCCCTTTTTTCCTTTGCCAGCCAGATACAACCAGCAGCGGCAGCCTGGCACTACCAGGGTGGGAAGGGACACGGTTATTGGCCCTTCCCAGCCCTAATGGTACCAGCCTGCAGCCGCCCCAGAGCCAGACCCTCAATTTTGAAGGTCCGGTCCTGCGGGTACCCGGCTCTTCCCGGCACCCCTGGTGGCGGTGGGTGCCGAGGTAATAGATGTTGGGGTTAGTGCTGGCTGCCATACGGCAAGTACTAAGCCCAGTATTAGTAATCAGGGCGTCTGTAGATAGCCGTAATTACTAAAACTGTAGTATTGTAAAAAAAATACACACACACAAGTATAAAACATTTTATTGAAATAAACACTCCCCCAGACCCTGTTTGACCATTTTATTAAAAAAAAAAAAAAAGCTGGTCCGACGTAGTCCACCGAATCCGACGTAGTCCTCTGCATTCACGACCCTGAAAAGTAGAAAACAAACACACAAACACAGACCACTTACCTCTTCCTGCAGTGGATAATACACACAGCGATGTCACTGTACAGGGATAATAAACACAGTGATGTCACCGTACAGAGATAATAAACACAGTGATGTCACCATACAGGGATAATAAACACAGTGATGTCACCGTACAGGGATAATAACACAGTGATGTCACTGGTTACAAGAGATTAAATTAAACACAGTGATGTCACTGTACAGGATAATAAACACAGTGATGTCACCGTACAGGGATAATAAACACAGTGATGTCACCGTACAGGGATAATAATCCTCAGATCAACACATTGTGCCCCATCCAGACCTCAGATCAGCGTCTTGTACCCCCATCAGACCTCAGATCAGCGTCTTGTGCCCCCCATCAGACCTCAGATCAACACAATGTGCCCATCAGACTCAGATTCAACACAATGTGCCCCATGTGCCCCCATCAGACCTCAGATCAACACAATGTGCCCCCCTCAGACCTCAGGTCAACGTCTTGTGCCCCCCCTCAGACCAGGGTTGTGCCCCCTCAGACCAGCGTCTTGTGGCTTCCCCTCAGACCTCAGATCAGAGGGCGTGTCATCAAAGGGCATGTCATCAGAGGGCGTGTCATCAGGGGCGTGACGCGTCATTGGGGGGGGGGCCCCCGGACATAACTTCGCTTAGGGCCCAGAAATGCCAAGACCGCCCCTGAGTGTTAACATAATATTAAAGGGGTTCTGCAGCTTTTTCTTACTGATGATCCATCCTCTGATCAACGGGGGTCCGACACCTGGGTGTGAGACCCTCACCGATGAGATGCTGTTGATCTTTCCAGAGGAGAGATCATCAGTAAGAAAAAGCTGCAGAACCCCTTTAAAAGTCAGGCCTCAATTGTCTGTCTTCGTATATTCAGTTTCCGCACAGTTAGAATAATATATATTTTTTGGGAATTGTTCAATTTAATTAAACTTGCATACAGGTGATCTGTACAACAATAAACAGGGTAGGGCAGCAATTTACCTGTGAGTGATAATGTGAAATTGAGCCTGAGGCCTGGCTCTCTTAGCAGCAGGGAGCATGTGTTGCTTCAAGGTCAGGCAGTGGCAGCTCATTCGAGACGCGTGTCAGGTGCTGAAGCCCTTCAAGAGAGGCCACAAAGTTTGTCAGCAGGGACAACTGCGTCATAAACAATGTCATCCCTCTCATATTTATCTTAGAACAGACTCTGACACTTATGCAGCAGGGGGCCACAGTGAAAGAAGAGAAGCTAACGCATATTACTGTCCATCCTATAGCTGTTGGGGACACAAAAACGGAATCTGCCATGGAGGAGGAGGATGAAGATGAGGATGATGAAAATGAGGATGAGTTGCTGCCACTTCAAGGGGAGAGTAGAAATCGGATGTAGAGGTGCAAGAGGACGATGATGAGGATGGCACTGGCCAACATACCTAATCATCTCAGTGGGGCATGGAGTTTACGCAGTGACAGGTGTATCATTGACATCAAGCAGTCTCATGATTTTTGGAAGGCAAAATGGGGTAATGTTTTGCTCTTATACAAAGGGAGGACAAATTACGTTACCAGGAAACATTGTGTACGCAGCTTGCCGCAGTTAACGGTGAGCTGCCGCCTGCCGCCAGTGTGTCTGAAATGGACACCCCCCACGGAGTCACCCACCTCCCGCAGCCACGAGCATCAGAAGTTGCAGTAGCATTAGCAGCAGCATCTATTTCAGTCTCCTCAACATGATGGAGCAGTTTTACCATGTGCCACACCAGGCTGAGGCCAGTCAGCAAGCCGATAGCTCTTGCCTCAATGCCCAGGTTCAGGCTTACCTAAACTCTGGCCATTCTCTGGCACATACCCTGTTCCCTGTCCCCTTGGATTTCTGGGCAGGCCGACTGGAACAGTGGGCCAAATTGGCACAACACAAGCTGTCTTTCTTCATTGTTGCCCAGCCTAAGGTTTCATCTCAGACAGGGTTTTCAGTGCAGCTTGGGGGGGGGGGGGGTGATGACTCCCAAACAAACTAAGTGATCTGTCAGTATCCAAAACATCACTTTTGTCAAAATGAACCAAGCCTGGATTCAGGAGCATTTTCACACTCCTCCAGCGGATTCCGACAAATAAATCTAGTCTTCATGGTGGTGCCCCATCTTGCCACTGTTGCTGTCTGCCTGCCTGCCACCATCATGCCACTGCTGCGACCTGCCAACATCACATTCCTTTCGGCTGCTGCCGCCTCCATCATGCCACTGCTGCAACCTGCCAACCATCACATGTCTTATGGCTGCTGCTGCCGCCTCCATCATGCTACTGCTGCGACATGCCTACCATCACGTTCTGTGTGGCTGCTGCTGCTGCCACCTGCATCATGCCACTGCTGCAACCTGCATACCATCATGTTCTGTACGGCTGTTGCTTCTGCTTCCATTGTGCCACTGCTGCAACATGCCTGCCTGCCATCATGTTCTGTACAGCCTCTGCTGCCGCCTCCATCATGCAACTTCAGCGACCTGCCTAAATTCACATTATATGCAGCTGATGCTGCTGCCTCCATCATGCCACTGCTGTGATCTGTCTTCATTCACATTCCTCATGGCAGTTGCTGCCGCCTTCATGTTCTGTAAAGCTGCTGCTGCCACCTCTATCATGCCACTGCTGTGTCCTGCCTACATTCATGTACTGTATGGCTGCTGCTGCCACCAGCATCATGTCACTGTTGCGACCTGCATACCATCATGTTCTGTATGGCTTCTGCTACCATTATGCCACTGCTGCAACCTGCCTGTCATCATGTTCTGTACAGCTTCTGCTGCCTCCTCCATCATGCAACTGCAGCAACCTGCCTAAATTCACATTATATGCGGCTGATGCTGCCACCTCCATCATGCCACTGCTGCGATCTGCCTTCACATTCCTCACGGCAGCTGCTGCTGCCTTCATATTATGTAAAGCTGCTGCTGCCACCTCCATCATGCAACTGTTGTGTCCTGCCTACATTCATGTACTGTATGGCTGCTGCAGCCACCTCTATCATGTCACTGCCGTGATCTGTCTATATTCATGTTCTGTATGGCTGCTGCCTCTTCCATCAGGCCACTGCTGCGACCTGCCTACTATCACGTTCTGTACAGCAGCATCTGCTGCCTCCATCATGCCACTGCTGCGACCTGTTTACCATCACTTTCAGTATGGCTGCTGCCTCCATCATGCCACTGCTTTGACCTGCCTACATTCACGTTCTGTTATCATACCACCACCACCATCATGCCTCTACTGCGGCCTACAGACTATCATCTTCCGTAAAGTTGCTGCTGCCTGCCAATATGTACTATATGGCTGCTGCTACAGCCACCGCTGTCTCAGCTGCCGTTGCTCCTCGCTGCTAATCTCCTACTACCACCCCCATTAACACAAAGCATCTGCCACCACTATCACTACTACTACTTCTACTATTATTTCTACTACTACCCATAGCCTTGTATGTTCCATGATATGCTGCTCCTGCTGCCGCTACAATTGTGACCTCATGCCACTAATTCTGTACCATACCTTTCCACATCCATACTGCACTGCTGCTGCTCCCAATTAAAAGATAATTTTTTTAGGTTTGTTTATAACAAGCCACTTTTTCTTCTGACAGGCAGGCATTCCGACCCTGTCATGGAATAACTTTATGAACGGTTGATTTAAAGATCACCTGCCCCTCATTGGGGACAATTTTTGGAAGCTTTGGAATATGAAAATGTCCTAGGAGGCTAGAGGGGGTTATATACCAACTTTCCGGGCAACTGGAGCAACTTTGGTTTGGCCTGAAGTCGAGTTGGAACTCAGTGATAAGACGTATGATGTGTTGTCTAGTTCACAGGGACAACCTCTTAAACCATAAATAAAATAATTCTGCTCATTGAACAAATCACTTGAATATTGTTGTTCATGATGTCTGTCAGAGTTATTTAGACTTATAATAGGGTCTGTTTAGTTGTGCCAAAATGTTTGTCATTTTGACAGAAAAAAATGGTGCTGCAGTCCATCAAAAATGAAGGAATCTGTAACAGGTAGAGTCTTCGATGTCAACATAGCTTATGTACATCTATTCACCATAAAATAACCAATTTGAAGCCCTTCTTCTATTATTCCTTCTAGAAATGTATGAATAAACTGACAACTGGGTGCTACCATTCCTGTTATCGTCCTCTTATCAATGGGGTCTGTTCCTACACAGCTAAAAGCCCTTTTGCACTGTTCAATAGTTGGGGTTGTTGGGAAGGAAGCATTACTTACCGACAATTGCCTGCTCATCAGTAAAGGAGACCGCTGCTGTTACATGCAGCGATCTCCTCCACAATATGGGGAGGAGTGATTGTTAATGCCATCAATCGTCGCCTTACAGAATCATTGTTTGCTGGCAGCAGAATGTGATTAGACATCACAATCTGCAGCAATGATTTATGTGACCGCATGAAAGATCCAACTACCCGATGAATGAACGCTTCGCTTGTTCATTGTGTAATCGGCGGCACCTTTATGCCAGCAGATTATTGCTAATAAGCTTTCCACAAATGCTTTTTAGCAATGATCTGCCCGATGTGCGGGCAGTGTAAAGGGGACTTATGTCAGTGCTGACAGTGTCAGACTGTAGAGACACTCCCTTTCTAATATATAAAGCTGAGTGTATTTCTGTGTGTATGTGTGTGTGTGTGTGTGTGTGTGTATGTCCACTAAAGGAATCTGCACCGTCGCAGCTACAATCACAAAATTTGGCACACAGGTACATCAGGTGTCCGGGAAGGTTTTAGAACGGGTCTCAGCTCTCCAGGATGTACCGTTCCTGAGATATTCCAAAAAAATGCATTAGCCAATAGATGCCTGGTCACGTGACCCTGATCAGCCAATAGAAGCTCGCAGGCAGTTAGTCTCCACACACACCAGGTTTCCATAACAACTCAGCCAGTTCACTGCTGTAGATGAGCTTTAAAGGGGCAGAGTGCTGTGGATGACACTGTTAAAGGGTATTCCGGTTACCATAAATATAACTTATGTTTTAGACTAATTCATCATCAATCATTACCTAATATAATGTAAATTTTACATATTTACTGTTCAGGAGTAATAAAAGATGTTTTCTTCCACTGCTACCCACTGTGTTTCCTCATAGATTACCATGGCATCAACCTGTAATTCAGGCCACCCTCAAAAGAAGGACTTAAAATCCCCCCCCCGGTCCCGTTAAGCCATGCCCCGACTCAGTCAGGTCACGCACCCTTCCACTCCGCAGCCGACGGGGATTGAAAAAATGAAGGTAAAAATCAACTTCTGTCAGCTGCAGGGTGGGAGGTGGGATAACTTTCTCCCTGCATGTCATGCTCAAACTGCACAGTGCTGCTGTCTGAGAGTGAGCTGTTCAAAAGGACATTCCTGTGTCTGTCCAGGCCCTGCGCTGGACGGTGGACAGGGAGTCTGAAAACCAGACTGTCCAGACTTAAACCGGACCTCTGGCCACCCTAGGGGCAGGCTGATGTTAGGGTGGCCAGATGTCCGGGTTTAGGCTGGACAGTCCGGTTTTCTGGCTCCCTGTCCTCCGTCCGGTGCAGTGCCTGGAAGGATGCAGGGATGTCCACCCTTTCAGTAGCTCACGCTCAGACAGCTTCTCCTCTGTGTCTTCACGGAGCCAGGGGGTGTGGCCTCATGTTTAGTGATGTGGCTTCATGGGGACCGGGGGAGCGGCTTCACGTTTGGGAGAACGGCCGGTGAGGTCTGGCTGTCTGGGGTGAAATCAGTGGCCACCCTAGCTGCTGTGGAGGTCACAGTTAAAGGGGAGGGTGCTGTGGATGTTTCTGTTAAGGGGCAGCTGCTGTGGAGGTCACTGTTAAAGGGACGGGCACTGTAGAGGTCATTCTCGATATCTTTTAACGACACACACACACACAAACATTAAATGAAATAGATTAAATATACCCGGGCGAAGCCGGGTCCTTCAGCTAGTTGACAAATAAAATGGCATCACCCAGTAATCAATTCATTGGTTTCCAAGAGGAATAACGCTGGGCATACACGTTCGATAGCTGTCAGCCGAACAACTGCTCTGTCGACTGCTATCTCTCCAGACTCCCACTCGGCTTACACATACATCGGATAGGCCAAATGTGTATGTGTGTTCTATAGGTAGAGCAGAGAATGCCACTGCCAGACACCTTTAGCAGCAGCCTATCTCCTGGGAGAACAAAAAGGTCAGGCAAAAATATTAATTTGGCCAATCCTTCTCGCCTCATCATCTGTTATGGAAGACTCAGGAGCTCCCCATACACATTAAAGGTTTATTCTCATCTTAGACAATGAGGGCATATCGCTAGGATATTCCCCCATTGTCTTATAGGTGCGGGTCCCACCACTGGGACCTGCACCTATATCGAGAACGGAGTCCCCAAAGTAAAGGAGGGTGCACTGAACATGCGCAGCCATCCTCCATTCATTTCTATGTGATCCGGCACTAAAACCATTCTATGTGAATGGATGCTGGATCCATTTTTTTTTGTGTCCAAGAAAATGGATCTGGCACCATTGACTTAAAATGTGTTACATGCCGGATCCATCTTGATCAGTATCCCATGACGCAAACAAAGACACTACTTGCAGCGTTTCTGTGTACGACATGGGAGCGCAATGAAACAAAACGGAACACATTCTGGTGCACTCCATTCTGTTCAGTTGAGTTTTGTCCCCATTGACAATGAATGTAAACAAAACTGAAACGTCTTCCAACTGTTTTGAGATCCTATGACGGGTCTCAATACCGGAAAGGAAGGCACAGATGCGAAAATAGCTTAAGAGTGTTAGTTGAACCCGCCATTCTCAGCGGATTCAGCTGACAATACACTAATGTGTAATGGGGGCTTTAAGAGATAGATGTCACAATGAAGATATTAAAGAAATGATCAGTAGGGCTGGCCATATTTCTTCAACTTCTGTGACTATTTCAGCCCAACTCATAGTACACATAAACATTTGGGCCATCTGAGCACACATGGACTTTTAAATGGGAGAAGAAAGTAAGCCTCTGCCAGACACATCTGGAGGTGGCCAATATCCCATGAGAACAAAGGATTGGGCAGGTTTGGGTGACTTTGGTCTTGTGTTTAGGCACCATGAGGCTCCTTTTCACCGGGTCTTATTCCAGCAGAATTTGGCACATAATTCACACGAAAAAAGCTGCAGAAGCTGTGTGGAATCCACCTCCCATTGTTTTAAATGGGAGGCTATGCTGCAGTTTATGTGGTTGTCATCTATAGCAGTGATAGCACCAAGACAATTAATGTTGTTTCTTCGCGTGGTGTCCAGATGAATACATCTGGAAAAGCAGCCGCTTAGCTCTATTCAGTGTGGCTAAACCTTGAGCGGGTGTGCGGCATTCACAATGAAAAAACGTGGCAGAAACTGGAGTGGTTTCTACAGCTGAATAAGCTCCAGATTTTGCCTTTGCAAAATTCATCTTGTGAACGGGGCTTAATTTTGGAGAATGGTAGCTCAGTCAGAAATGTGAACATTTACCTGGAGTTTAGTGGACAAATACACAATCTGGCATAAATAATTAAAAACATGGATAAAAAAGTCTCATAGTGACCTATATGGAAATGGTTCACGCGATGAGAAGAAGTTCTTCCTTTAATGTATTTGTTGCGATGATTGTCTGTTTTTAAATGGCAAACATTTAGTGATTTTATACGGTTATTTATGATAACCTATGAAGGCTCCCTGTTCCCTCAGCTGTGTGCACTTGAAAAGAAAGAGATAAAAGCTTCTTCTAATGAAGACTATCAAAAGCTGTACTGAATGCATCTCTGCACAATGAGCTTCCCTGGCAAGTTACATTTTTTAAATGATCATTTCAAAGTGCACAGTTTAGAGGAAACAGTAGTAATGAACTCAGGCTGACGGCAGGATATTATTCTTCTTAGCCTCCCAATTTCAGTCTGAATTGATTGGGGTACAGGCTAATAATAACTACAAACCAACGTGGGAATTGATGGCAGTCCTGATGCCCTGGTTAATGTACAAAATATTCTTTTTAGCTAAGAATGAACAGAATAAATTGTGAAAAAGCTAAATTTTGCCTTCAGCAACTTTTGCGTAATTTGTGTAAATTGTTTTCTTACAAATAGCTTCCTAAATTTTCATGTTGCTTTTAATCCTCCATTCAGCTACAGTTTATAAAAACAAAGCCTCTCATCTATCATTCTAGCTTCAAAAAGTCGTAAAATAGGGCTTTTTGTGACTTTTTGCACTTACTTGCGCAAATATTTTCTCCAGTTTTGAAATATGGGTGGGAAAGTGGGCATGGTAATGAGTTTCACTCCAGATTTATCATTGTGACTTTTTTTTAAAAAAAGTCTCAAAAAAAGTCGCAATCTCACTCCAGGAGGAGGGCGGAGTAGGAAGGTTTAAGCACGAGACAAGTTTATCAAAAAACATGCGATATTGGATAAATGTTACATAAAATACACCAGAGCAGACTCAAGCAAAACTGACAAATTCCCCTCATGATAAACTCTCCCCAAAGTTTTCATGCCATAAAGGTGGTATCAACAAATTGCCCATCTTTGTATTGACACATATCAATGACTGTTTTGGACATGTTACTTGATAGATCTGAAACTGTTAAAGCGCATTTACACTGTTTTGGCGACCAGACAATTATCAGGATAATTGATAACTGCCTGATCGCCAGTGGAGGTAAGAGCTGCATTTACATGCAGTGATCCCCTCCACTGTATGGGGACAAGTGCCATTGATCATCCTCATACAGATTCATTGTTTTTTGGCAGTAAATCGCTGTTCACACAGGAAAAACTGCTGCCAAAAAATTATGATTGAGGTGTCCACTCATTCATCGGGTGATCTGCAGCACCTTTATAAAGGCTTATTATCTGGAACAAGCTTTCATACGAGCGCTTTGTTCTCGGTAATTGGCCCGGAAATTGGGCTCTGTAAACCGTCCATTACTGATAAACTTTTAGAACAGTGATCAGCAAGCTGAATTGTTTGTGGACATTTCTCCTATGCAACCAACAGACTTGTTAGTGCACAATAAAAGTCAATGGGATGTATTTGGGGTGATTAAATAATGAAACGGCCATTGAAATTAGAAGGAACGTTATCTATGAGCGCAAGGCTTCCAGGCAGTGCCTATATGAACTCATGTTGCTCTCTAAGAACCAGGGAAGGTCAGGCTACTTTCACACTTGCGGGACAACAATCCAGCTGGCTGTTTCGGCAGAGAACAGCCTGCCGGAGTTATCCGGGTCCAGCATAGCCAGATAGTGTGGAGTGCCCATCATATCTCCTAGACTATAATGGGATCCGGCAGAAATCCGGCTACTCCAAAACTTCGGCACATCCAGTGCCAGTTCTAAATATAAGGCAGCTTCTTATATTTCAGAGTAGTAAATGACCCCCTAAGTGATTACAAAACAAACCATATCCATTAAATATTTGGATCATACCAATTTTGGCAGATCCACAGACAATCCAATGAATATAGCGACAACCTGGCTGTGCCCTAATGTCTCCTGTCAGGAAAGACAGACTGGACTTTTAACCAGTGTTTTTAAGAGTTGGGTACAATGATGTCTTGTCCATGGTAATATAACCTTCTGTGATCACTTGCAGCCACGTGACAAAATCTCAAAACTGCAACATGTTATGTCACAATGAAAACTGAAAATGAAAAATTTGTATAATAAGTAAACTAGAAATTTCTTTGTTTTATTAACAACTTACAGGTTCCTGAGGATATTTTCAAAAGCCCAAAGTCCTAGAGAACCCCTTGAAGTCTCAATGTGGCCAAATACTGTTTTTTCCCTTTAGCAGTAATACATACACTATAACTGAAATAAAATTAAATCAGATTGGGAACATTTCTAATATCAGCTGTTAGGACCTTCAGACCCATTATCGAATGTAAAAGACAATGCTGATATTGATAGACATGTGACGGGCAGCTGTTTCTTCAGGAGTTCAGACCGACTGTCTGCAAACACTGTAAATAGCAATGAATATCTTTCCTTCAGTACACATTCCTTCAGCTAATAAATAATTAATGGTCAATGGATTACTATGAGAAAAAGTGCACAGTACAGTGCTGTGCCTTGCTGTCACATATCTGCAAAGAATTAACATCTAGGAAACCTATAAGCTATATTTTAAAAGGGAACCCGTCAGCTGCAGAAGCCATCTCACGCCGCCAGCAATACCTTCAAGTAGCCGGCAGCAAGTTTCTAATGATGTTTTTCTTAGTGAATTCAGAGGAGGCAGAAGTATGCAAAACGATCCTTTATCCTCTGTCTGCGCTACTTCTCAGTCAGACTTGAAGTCAAGGGGGCAGCAGCCTCCTTGCTTCAATTCAAAGAAACCGCGCCCCCCTTCCCTGTGACTGACAGCGCTTATGCCCGACAGCTCGCTGGCTTTGCAGAACAGACGGCTGTCAGTCACAGCGAAGGGGCAGGGAAGGGGGCGCGGTTTCCTTGACTTGAAGCAAGGAGACCGCTGCCCCCTTGACTTCAAGCCTGACTGGGAAGTAGCGCGGACCGAGGATAAAGGATCGTTTTCCATACTTCTGCCTCCTCTGAATTCACTAAGATAAACATCATTAGAAACTCGCTGCCGGCTACTTGAAGTTATTGCTGGCGGCGTGAGATTGCTTCTGCAGCTGACAGGTTCCCTTTAAAGTCATATTTTATGAATCGGCTCCAGACAAAATTATTCTAAGGCTATGACTAACTGAAATTCATATTAAGAATTTAAAAAAAGATTTTTTTATGGTGTCAATTGTTAGCAATACTTGCTAAGGCTCTGTTCACACTTTGCATTGCCAGATCTGTTGTATGATGAATACTACTGATCCCTATGGACCTCATTGACCATATAATAAGGTTTTGTTAGGCCACCTTTGTGGTGTCCTGCATGAAGCACTGGTCTTCCAGTGAAATCGGAATCTGTGACTGAGGTTCAAACGCAGATGTTAACAGTGCTTAACATTTCTGAAGCCCCAACATGTTCCATTTTGGGACATGTGTGGGTTTAATTTAAGAGGCTCTGTCAGTTCCTTTCTTCCTATTAAACTAATTCCAGCACTGGGTAGTATACTACAACAGTTGTACAAGGAGAAAGGTCCAATTCCATAGAAAATGAAGTTTGATCTGATATGCAAATTAGTTTTTCAGTGCCTAGTGGGCGGTCCATAGTCTGGAAAGTGCTCAGACTCTTCTCTCGACACTCTGCCTTGTGCTTAGAACAGCCTCTAGGTAAGCTTGCAGGGGCGCTTTAGTCTACTACCCAGCTCTGGAATTAAGTTAATAAGCAGAAAGGAGCTGACAGACTTCCTTTAGGGTAAGGGCATGGGTGGCGGGTCTTCTGTGGATTTTACACAGTGGAAAATCTTAAAGAGAATCTATCATATTGACAGGCCCCATTTAACTTTGAGCACTTTAAACATTGGGGCTCTTCAGCATTTTACAAAGAGCATCCAATAGAGCTTGACACATCAACAGAGCTTAGATATGGAATCACCATGATATCATACTAAATTTACTTTAAGTAAACATGAAGAGAAAAGCGGATCCTTTTTTTTTTTTTACCAAGATTTGAGGTAGCCAGTCATGAGGTGAATAGTGACCACACATGGTTGAATACTTCTTGGAGAATGCAAGCAGCTTTGGAAAAGTGCCAGATTTTGCACTTTAGTCCATAAAATAAGAATGTGCTAACGAAGTCAAGATAATAAAGGAAAGAGCAGTGTGCATTTCTGGAGGACGTCTCACTTTATTCACTTTATTGGATATCTGTTGGATACTTCTATAACTAGCTTGTTACATAAGATTATAGAAAAGAAAAGAAAAAACAGAGGCAGCGTCTCATGTGTGGATCATGTGCAAGAATTTCACAGTATATACTGCGCTTACCTTCAGTGAATCACAGATCCAAAGTTGATTTGTTATAAAAAGTTGTTTGTAATGCTGTTTCCGTACAGCATTAAAATGTATGGGCTCAGTGTAGGAAAACTTTGTCTCAGCCGAAGTTGCGCGAGACTTCAGTGAGTGATTTTGGTATAATAATAATAATCTTTATTTATATAGCGCCAACATATTCCGCAGTGCTTTACAATTCAGGGGCGCATGTATATACTTCTTGTTTCCAGGGATTATGGCCATCAAGTAATCCAGCAGTGGTGGCCCTGCCTTCACACTATAGGAAAAAGTGCCAGCCTATGCGCACTCTCACTGTCCCAGCCACTAGAGAGACCAGCGCTTTTTCCTATAGTGTGCAAGTGTGACCACCGCTGCTGGATTACAGGGTGGTCTGTAACCATGGAAACGAGCAGTGTATAATATGATGGAAAAATTAATCCAGCCAGGAAAGGAGGCAATATGAACAATCAAAATATATTAGTAAGTGCCTTGCATTAACTTTCTCTACATGATAAATGACAGTTGCTGAAGTAAGACAACCCCTTTATTTGGCAGATTTGCTATGGATCTTAACCATGGATTTTTGCACTCCACTAGCAGTAGTACAAAGCTAGAGGATGAAATTCTATAATTCATTTTCCATTTATAAAAAAGATCATGCTGGATATTTCAAAATCATCAGCATGATCATTCTATTGTAAATGTCAGATTTTCATGGTGGATTTCACTACCTGATGTCATATCCTCCATTATAGGTTATTAATAATGATCACAGAAACAACGTGAAAGGTACAACGTTATTTTATTCAATTCTTTTAGTATTTAGTATTTAGTTGGGTATTAAAGGCCGTGATGCTTACCATGTTACTTTTAACTTACCAAATTTATAAGTAATAAGTATATCCAACCATATAACTCAACAAAATCATAGTCCACTCATTTGAGCGACTTAACCCCCATCGATAAGCATCGAGACAAATTAAATTAGTAGCGAAAATTGTTAAGGGAGGGAGGGTGGGATATTGTGATTAAAAACTTACGTGAATGCGCTAATTCCGTTGCTCTGCTTCTTTTATAGGTACCCAGAAGATTCAGTTGGACGATTCTCCAATCAAGATTCATCTCCAAGTTGCATTCCAAGCCTTGAGATTATTACAGGTAAGTAAATATAATCACATCACACATTTAATATATACACCTCATGCAATGACAGGAGTCATGACATCATGGCTCCCCTCATTGCATAAGCCATTTGGTTCGCTCCATTCTGTGTAAATGAGGTGAAATGTGGTCAATCTGCAACAAAATCTACATGAAATACGTATTTGTATATTTGTGGTGAGATCTGTGGTGGAAAATTTGTTCATGTGTGGCCTTACTCTTAAAAGGCCATCTGTCAGCAGATTTGTACCTATGAAATTGGTTGACCTGTTACATGAGCACTTGGCAGTTGAAGGCATCTGTGTTGGTCTTATGTTCATATGTGTCAGCATTGCTGAGAAAAATGATGCTTTAATATATGCAAATGAGCATTTGGGAGCATTGGGGGTGTTGCTGTTACATCTAGAAGCTCTGCTCTCTCTGCAACTGCCGCACCCTCTGCACTTTGATTGACAGGGCCAGCAGTGAATGTGTCACCACCCCAACTTGCCCTGTTAATTAGAAGTCGAGAGGGAACAGTAGTTGCAGAGAGAGCTGAGCCTCTAGGTGCAATGGCAACACCCCTGTTGCTCCTAGAAGCTCATTTGCATATATTAAAACTTCATTTCAGTTTCATAAGTACAAATCTGGTGACAGATGACCTTTAAAGGGTTTCTGTCACCAGTTTTTTCGGTATGAATCAGGCTGACATTAGAGATGTGCTAATGTCACCTGATTCCAAATATATATCTGTTTTATTTACTGGTGCCCCCATTTTTATATAAAATGAACTTTTATTTTATGCAAATAAGGCTCCTAGGTGCAAGGGGCGTTACCCCTGCTCCTAGAGGCTCTGATGATTGACAGGACCAGGCAGAGAAGAAACACTCCATTCACCATAGCTTTCAAAGACCTTCAATGATGTCATGACCATGTGATCAGTCACATGGTTTAGGAGGAGACAGGCTATTTGTGTGATCCTAACCATGTGACTGATCACATGGTCATGACATCATTGAAGGTCCTTGAAAACTATGGTGAATGTAGTGTTTCTTCTCTGCCTGGTCCTGTCAATCAACAGAGCCTCTAGGAGCAGAGGTAACGCCCCTTGCACCTAGAAGCCTTATTAGCATAAAATAAAAGTTCATTTTATATAAAAATGGGGGCACCAGTAAATAAAACACATATATATTTGGAATCAGGTGACATTAGCACATCTCTAATGTAAGCCTGATTCATACTGAAAAAACTGGTGACAGAAACCCTCAAAAAGCTTTTGATAGATCATAAAGACATATGAAAAGTTTTGATTGTGGGGGTCTAAGTGCCAAGACCTCCACAATCATTAGAATGAGGACAGAGAAGTGCTCACCTAATGCGCTCTCCTTGCTGCAGAGGACAGAATTCAGATGGGCCCATAGACTTCTATTGAGCTTGTCTACTGTAGGGAGGAGAGAGCGCAATATTGCAATATGCTAGTGCATCTCTCTCCTCGTTCTAGCTATTGGAGGGGGTCTCAGCACTCAGATCCCCACAAAACCTTTGATATGTCTCTAGGACGTAACAAAAATTTTTTGAGAACTCGTGACACATTAAGATATATTAAGAAATTGATTAGCATAATATTTTGGACCTGTTTAGATTATTTTTTTAAAGTGGAGATTCACTTTAGAGAAAGAAGACAAGATAGCATTGGAGGTTTTTATCTAGCAGATTATACACAAAGCTTTTCCTTATGTTTGCAATCTCAGAGGCATCTACAACACAGAAACAAGAAAAGCTGTAGGCGATCTTTTCATGCATTCAAATAAATCCATAAATACAGAATTGGATGCAAATGTTATTTTTGTTATTCCATGTACGATTTTCTCTGGAGTCATGGATCATAAATGCTCCTTTATGAAAGTTATATAAAACTATTATCGTGGTACAGATAAAGTATACATGTGTGTTATTATATTACACCAGTTACATTGTATTCAATACACAAATGGTTTATGTATTGTGTAAGCAGTCTGAAAGTAACTCAATTTCTTTTTTTTTCAAAGCCAAGACAACATTGCCATTTATCTTGAGATATCTCAAAACAGGCAAAGAGGTAAGGAAACAAACATCTGTATATACTGCCAAAATTCTGAAGAGTTTGATATCTAGTTTCTCCTTACAGTAATTTTGGGACAAAATGGATCAAAAACTGCACTATGTAAACCCAGCCATAGGGCTTATTCAGCCATATTAAGGCTCTGTCCAAAAATGGAATTTGATCCTGCCCTGTAAGATCTGAAAAGCTTTTCTCAAATGCTCCCCTCTGTGAGTAATAACACGGCCAACAAGGGTACGCTAATTTATCTTTCTATAGCAATAAAATCCAAGAAATAGTAAGAACCTTGTTTGTAAGCAGTTTGGCTGCTTTGTTAGCACTTTTAAGGTATTTCTTATTTGTCGGGTGATCTATCATTTTTGTGTTGCATAAAATCAACATGAGGATGTATAATGGGGATGGACAATCACAGTATAGAATACGATCCTTTATTCCCATACCCCATGTAAATGCAGCTTAAATGAGCTGGAAATGTTCAGGAACAAGTAGTTTCTAATCACTGTTCTGTGTATAGGCCCATATAAATGGTCCGTTAGACCATTTTCACTATTTGGTCAGTATTGTGGACTTTTATTTGTAAGGAATGGACCCCACAGAGAAAAAAAAACAATGAAAAAATGTGTTTTAGGGGTCACTCCTGCTTTGGATTACAAATACTGATACAAAATGCTGATCAAATACAAAATGTGAAAGTGGTCGTAAAAGAGAAGATTGCTCCACCTGGCAGGATTTCATTGACAGAAATTTTCTGAAAATCTAAAAACTACGATTGTTTCAGTATACTGTATGTATATTTCAGTATATTCAGTATGTTCCAATGGGGTTTTCTGTGAAATGAAATCTAATTAGTATTAGATTCACTCTCAAATTGCCTTCATCCACTTCATTGTCCCTTTATTTTTTCCCCTTACCTCTAGACAAGAAAGGGCAGGAGTTTACATGAGAAGAAACCTTCTTTGCATAGACTAAATAAGTAAGTGTTATCATTGCAATATTTTCCTCAGGAAAAAGGATCTTTGTTTTACATGAAGTACAGAGGTTTTGTCAGGTATTTTCAGTTGTGCTTCCTCATTACATACATTATCAAGTATTTACGGATGAAATG
The DNA here is from genome assembly GCA_900303285.1 of Rhinella marina. NCBI lineage: Eukaryota > Metazoa > Chordata > Amphibia > Anura > Bufonidae > Rhinella > Rhinella marina. The sequence continues at coordinate 21,449 of ONZH01015188.1, forward strand.
GAAAGTAAAACCAAGAAATGAATGAGGAACACCGTAATAATTTCCCATGACAACTCCATGCATGAAAGATTTAAGAAAATGATGGGGTTTTTCTTAGATGACAATTTACTGTTGTGTGATGATGGGCTGAACAACAGCAATGATCAGAATAGGCTGGATTTTGACCAGTATGATCTTAAACCAGATCTTAGAGCTGTAATGGATAACCTCCGGCACTCCAGCTGTGGTAAAACTAAAATGCCCAAGATGTACATTTGCTTAGCTGTTCTCAGAATTCCATAGAAATGAAATGAGCATGCTGGGAGTTGCATTTCCTCACAGCTGGAGTGCCGGAGGTTAGCCATCACTGCCTTAGAGGGTTAAAAAAAACTCTTATGACGGGTTTTCATGGTCAGTTTACTTATGGCAGTCTATCCGTCTAAAGGTGCAGCTGATTACCCAATGAACAGCAAAACAATCGTTCATCAGGGGAAACTGTTGTTCCTGCAGGCAGGTAAATGATCATTTCTGGGCAGCAGATTGTGCAGTCTAAACAGCGATCTGCTGCCCAGAAACAATGCTGTATGAGGATAGCAGTATTGATTGCTCGTTCTCATCCTATGGAGATGGTCTCTGTAAATGCAGCGCTTCATCCCCACTGAACAAGCAGCCAGTTGTCGGGAAGGAACGATTCCTTCCCATTAATCAGATGCTCCTTGCCCTGTGTTAATCCGTCATAAGGCTGCTTTCATACAGTCAGTGTTTGATCAGTGATTTCCATCAGTGATTGTGAGCCAAAACCAAGAGCGAAGGCTACACAGAGATAATATATAATGGAAATGTTCTATGTTAGGACAGGGCTCCACACCAAAATGACAGGGCTTCCATCAGTTGCCATGACAGCCTAGGGCCTTTATGGCGCATTCCAATTTCAGTCACAATATACATCTGTTTTATGATATGGTGAGTAAAACAGGATTGTCTGCTACATGTTTTTTCCTCCATATGCCATATGTCTTGTTATCTGCCATGACCCATAGAAGAATATTGTACAGTTCAGTTCCCTGTAGATTACTGCATCTGTTAGGTCATGTATCAAAGCATTTGCTCCCTAAAGAACCCCATTTCATAATCAGGAAGTATCTAGGTTAGGGGTGGCAAAGTTTTTTTTGTGCCAAGGTACCAATAATGGTGGGACTACACATTGACAGTAAATTGATGGGCACTGATGTACTTTTTAAGTGCCAAAAGTACCATCCATATATTACATGCTTTTTAAAGGTAATGCTTAATTTCTCTTGTAGTGGCCTCTCTGGATGCTTTAACCATAGTTTAAACAGTGCACCTTAGATGGAGCCCTGCATCAGGCCCCTTGAAGGAAGTGCCATCTTCAACTGTATGTTCTCTAGATGTGGGTACAGCTAACAATTATAGTGGAGATAGGACCTAAAGGCACCATTTACTCTTATAGGCAACAGGCACTAAAGGCCTGCGAGCCCCCAGATATATAGGATGTCATTGTCCCAAAACAGATGGCACGATGACTTCACTGCATTCTGCTGCCTACCCCTGGGCTGCTAATGACAGAGGAAAGGAGGAGAGGCTGCTCTGCTTGTCATGGGAACAGGGTTAGGGAGACTTATCATAGACTGGCATTTTACACAGTCCTCTGCACTGCCAGAGGATGTGCCCAAAACGTAAGGCAATTGAGAGCTCAAAAAATGTTGTAAATGAAGATAAATGAGTCAGCTCAATGGTATCACTTCCTGCATGCATTTGCCATGCCATTTTTCAGAAAGAGTTGAGGGTAGCGTAGAAACACCACTACATTTGTGACTTTTCTACACCAGACAAGTGGCGTGTGGGTAAATGATAAATTACTCCCATAACTCCTAGTATTATCTAAACATTGGGGTGTAATATTAATATACTTAACATGGCCTGAAGTTTGGACCGATTATCTGGAACAAATGTTCCTACGAATGCTCGTTCCAGATAACTGGCCCATGTAAATGTGCTTATTCTTTAGGTAAAATGATCTGAAGTGTGGACAGCACTCTGATCCCCGGGGACAGTGATTTTGTATGGGGACGAAAGATAGCAGCAGCCATCACTCATTAGGGGTGGACTGGCCATAGACCCAACAGTGAATTTTCTCGGTGGTCCAATGCCCCATAGGGCCACCCAAGCCCTCCTCACTGCCACTGGCTGGGTACATACTACTGGGGGAACTATAGGGGTCATTATTAGAGGAAGTCCAGGCAGCATGCTGAAGGTAGGTCTGGCTTTGTGTTGTAAGCCCCCTGCCCCGTATCCATATTAGAGACAAATGGAGGACAACAAAACATAGTAGCTGTTGATGGCCACCACAGAGGGTGGCTTCTAGGGAGTTATTTTGTGCTGCATTGTGGTATTTGATTCTGTGGGATGGTATTCTGTGCTGCACTATGGTATTACTGACCCCCCCAACCTATTATTGGCCCCATCCACTTGTGTTGCCCCACCTTCTGTCAATTTGGACTCACCTACAATATTGGAGCCATTTTTAGTTTTTTTTAATAAGCACTTTAAGTTCCCAGTCAGTCCCTGTCGCTTGTCTTCATATTGTGGATGTGATCGCTGCATGTAAATCCAGCGCTTCACGGCCACTTAATGAGCACCAGATTGTTGGGAAGGAACGCTTCCTTTCCGACAATAGGCTGCTCCTTGCAGCATCTAAATACAGCATTATAGTTAATACTGTGACATAATAAACATGTTAACAGTATTTGAGACTACAGTAGACATAGTAGTATTCTGGTAGCCCCATGGTAGTCTTCTTTTAGAAGCTATACGAAAAGATGTTTATACTCCATACATCTACTCTTTAGTCCTGTCAATTAATTTAGTAACACAGTGTACGTTCACAAGTATTACATGTGATTTTGAGAACTCCTTGTAATAATAAAATTCTACTAAACATTAAGTCGAAGTAACAGTGTGTCCTTTCTTGGAAGTTATTACATTCATTGGAATAATCTGCTTATATGAATATTTAAATCATGTCCCGTATGAATTCCTTCCAAAATAAATCTTTTGAATTATATATTAGAAGCATTCTAAGGGTTTTCTACATTGCTGCTGCAATTCAATTAAGAGCTGACAAAAGCAAGGACAAACAAAAGCAAATGTAAAGGAAGTTTCCTCTCCAGAAACAAATAATCCATGTGGCTGTCTTTATTATGAAAAATGGTTCACATGAAGAACAGCTGAATAGTCCAAACATGTTTCCCTGGAAACATATCTCTTGTCGTACCTAAATTATGTTTCATGGGAGCGTCTACGTACAAAACCCAGAGCTGGGTCTTTAATAAACACCTCACAACTGTAATTGATATGAGACAAACACTTTCATTTACTAGATCCTGATTTCAGCTGGAAAATAGCAATGTGGCAAGAAATGAAATAGAACATGATGTTCCAGTTCTTTAGTTCGAGAGATTTTTCTGTAGTAATAGTGTGTAATTGTATGCTAATTGACTCACTGTTAATTACATAAATGTACCCTTTATAATGATGAATGCCACCCAATCTGAGAGTTACAGAAAGTTACAAAATCATCTTCATGCATGACAATGCACCATCTCATGCTGCAAAGAATACCTCTGTGTCATTGGCTGCTATAGGCATAAAAGGAGATAAACTCATGGTGTGGCCACCATCTTCCCCTGACCTCAAGCCTATAGAGAACCTTTGGAGTATCATAAAGCAAAAGATCTATGAGGGTGGGAGGCAGTTCACATCAAAACAGCAGCTCTGGGAGGCTATTCTGACATCATGCAAAGAAATTCAAGTAGAAACTCTCCAAAAACTCACAAGTTCAATGGATGCAAGAATTGTGAAGGCGATATCAAAGAAGGGTTCCTATGTTAACATGTAACTTGGCCTGTTAGCATGTTTTGGATTTAAATAGCTTTTTATTTCAGTGAATGTGACCTCTAGAGATGAGCGAGCACCAAAATGCTCGGGTGCTCGTTATTCGAGACGAACTTTTCCCGATGCTCGGGTGCTCGTTTCGAGTAACGAACCCCATTGAAGTCAATGGGAGACTCGAGCATTTTTGCAGGGGACCAAGGATCTGCCTAGGGAAAGCTGGGTGAAAACCTGGAAACATCAGAAAATGATGGAAACACCACGGAAATGGACAGGAAACAGCAGTGGCAGCATGCATGGATGCCTCTGAGGCTGCCTAATCCCACCTTTACCCCAAATTCTCAGGCAACAGCCTGGTGGTTACCCTCATGGCAATTGTGCTCACCCAGACCAAGAAAGGCGAGGCACATACCCATCACATGTTAGGGAAGCACCCAACTAGGTGCAAAGAAAAATTGTTTAGAGAGAGGGCCTGTAGGTGGACCTCCGGAAAATTTTTTGGAGGGAGGGCCTGTAGGTGGACCTCTGGAAAAATTGTTTACAGAGAGGGCCTATAGGTGGACCTCCGGAAAAATTGTTTGGAGAGAGGGCCTGTAGGTGGACCTCCAGAAAAATTGTTTACAGAGAGGGCATGTAGGTGGACCTCCGGAAAAATTGTGGTAAAAGAGTGCCAGTTGGACCTCTAAAAATGGCGTTTTTTGGGTCAGCGTTAGGCAAAGATCACAAAGAGGAGGAGGAGTAGGAGGAGTAGAGAAGAGGAATCGGATACATAATTAATGTTAATCTTTAGATGCTTTTCCCCGGAGGAGATTTGAATTCCGGTGAAATCCAGGCTTTGTTCATTTTAATAAGCGTCAGCCTGTCAGCGCTGTCAGTTGACAGGCATGTACGCTTATCGGTGATGACGCCACCAGCTGCACTGAATACCTGCTCTGACAACGCGCTAGCAGCAGGGCAGGGCAGGCCAGCACCTCCAAGGCGTACAGCGCCAGTTCAGGCCACGTGTCCAGCTTTGAAACCCAGTAGTTGTATGGAGCAGAGTGATCACGCAGGACGTTGGTATGGTCAGCTAGGTACTCCCTCACCATCTTTCTGTAAAGCTCACCCCTACTCTGCCTAGACTGGGGACAGGTGACAGTGTCTTGCTGGGGTGACATAAAACTGGCAAAGGCCTTGGAGAGCGTTCCCCTGCCAGTGCTGGACAAGCTGCCTGCTCGCCTCCTCTCCCCCGCTACTTGGCCCACAGAACCATGCCCTCTGCCGCTAGCGGCGTCAAATGGGAAGGATTGTTTCAGCTTGTGCACCAGGGCCTGTTGATATTGATTCATTCTTATACTCCTTTCCTCTACAGGGATGAGAGTGGAAAGGTTCTGCTTGTACCGTGGGTCCAGGAGAGTGAACACCCAGTAATCAGTGTTTGAAAAAATGCTTCTAACGCGAGGGTCATGGGATAGGCAGCCTAACATGAAGTCTGCCATGTGCGCCAGAGTCCCAACACGCAAGAATTCCCTCTCCTCACTGGCCTGACTCTCCATTTCCTACTCCTCCAAGTCCTCCTCTTCAGCCCATACACGCTCAAGAGTTAAGAAGGACTGAACACTGGTACCCTCTCCTGTCTCGCCGACATTCTCCTCCTCTTCCTCCTGATCCTCATCCCCCTCCTCCGATACGCGCTGAGAAACAGACCGGAGGGTGCTCTGGCTATCAAGCGACGTATCTTCCTCCACCGTCTCTTGTGACAAGCGCAAAGCATCCGACTTCATGCTGAGCAGTGAGTTTTTCAACAGGCAAAGCAGAGGGATGGTGAGGCTGATAATGGCGGCATCGCCGCTGACCATCTGTGTTGACTCCTCAAAGTTTCTCAACACCTGGCAGATATCAGACATCCACGTCCACTCCTCATTGTAGACTTGAGGAATCTGAGTGACCTGACTACCAGTTCTGGTGGAAGTTGACATCTGGCAGTCTACAATCGCTCTGCGCTGCTGGTAAACTCTGGATAACATGTTTAATGTCGAATTCCATCTTGTGGGCATGTCGCACAACAGTCGGTGAGCGGGCAGTTGTAGGCGGCGCTGCGCTGCCCTGAGAGTGGCAGCATCTGTGGTGGACTTGCGGAAATGCGCACAGATGCGGCGCACCTTGGTGAGCAAATCAGACAGATTGGGGTATGTCTTGAGGAACCGCTGAGCTATTAGATTGAACACGTGGGCCAGGCATGCCACATGTGTCAGTCTGCCGAGTTGCAGAGCCGCCACCAGGTTATGCCCCTTGTCACACACAACTATGCCTGGCTTGAGGTTCAGCGGTGCCAGCCACAGATCGGTCTGCGCCGTGATGCCCTGTAACCGCTGTTGGGCGGTGTGCCTTTTGTCACCTAAACTCAGCAGTTTGAGCACCGCCTGCTGGCGCTTACCCACGGCACTGCTGCTGTGCCTAGAGCTAGCGTCTGAAGGTGCTGTGCCCACGGATGGTAATTCGGAGGAGGAGGAGGGGTCGGAGAAGGAGGCATAGTACGTCTGAGAGACCGTGACTGAGGTAGGCCCCGCAATCCTCGGTGTGGGCAGTACATGAGCGGCCCCAGGGTCAGTCTCGGTCCCAGCCTCCACCAAATTAACCCAATGTGCCGTCAGTGAGATATAGTGTCCCTGCCCAGCAGCACTTGTCCACCTGTCCGTGGTTAGGTGGACCTTCTCAGAAACAGCGTTGGTCAGGGCACGGATGATGTTCTGTGACACGTGCTGGTGTAGGGCTGGGACGGCACATCGGGAAAAATAGTGGCTGCTGGGGACCGAATACCGAGGGGCAGCCACCGCCATGAGATTGCGAAAGGCCTCGGTCTCTACCAGCCTATAGGGCAGCATCTCAAGGCTCAGCAATTTGGAGATGTGGACGTTGAGGGCTTGGGCATGTGGGTGGGCGGAACTATATTTCCTCTTGCGCTCCAGCGTCTGCTGTAAAGACATCTAAACGCTGCGCTGGGACACATTGGTGGATGCTGTGGAGGATCGTGGAGGCGAAGGTGTGGTTTTCCGGCGGGAGGCGCTCGTGCCGGGGTCCTGGGCAGGGGGTTGACTAGCAGAGGCAGCGAGTGACACAGGGGAAGGAGCAGTGGTGTGACCCGCAGGAGGTGAACGGCCTTGGTTCCATTGAGTGGGGTGTTTAGCACTCATATGCCTGCGCATGCTGGTGGTGGTTTGGCTAGTAGTGGTGGCACCCCTGCTAATCCTGGTGTGGCACAGGTTGCACACCACAGTCCGTCGGTCATCCTCACTTTCTTTAAAGAACCTCCAGACTTGCGAACATCTAGGCCTCGCCACGGGAGCTTCACTACGTGAAACAGTTGCTGCTGATGCACCAGCTCTGGCCCTGCTTCTCCCTCTGGCTACACCACTGCCTCTTCCAACCTTTTCTGGTGCAGCACTCGCCTCCGCCTCAGAAGCACTGTCTTCACTCGGCTTATCAACCCAGCTTGGGTCAGTCACCTCGTCATCCTCCGACAACAACTTCACCACTGTCTGACAACCGTGTCTCCTCATCGTCCGACACCTCTTTACACACTTCTTCCACTAAGTCAACATTGTCATCATCATCACCCACAGACTGCGACAGTTGGAAAACTTGGGCATCGGGAAAGAGGTCAGCAGCAACCTGAGAAGTGGTTTGTGACTCTGGGAAGGGTCCAGAAAACAGTTCCTCAGAGTATGCCGGATCACATTCCAAATTTTCCTGGGAGGGGGCAGACTGGGGGGAAGGAGGTTGAGGTGGAGGAGCCAGAGGAGTGCTCCCTTGGGTATTGTGGGTGGACTGCGTGGAAGACTGACTGGTGGACAAATTACTTGAAGCATTGTAAGATAAGTTAGAGCAAAATTACGTATGTTATTACGTACCGTGCAGTATGGAGCAATTACACTGAAACTATTAGATTAGGTAGACTTGGTCTGCTTAATTGCAACCCAGACAAATGTCGCACAGAGATTTTTGTAATGCAGCTGTATCAGTGAGAGCAAAAGACCTTTTTTACTGACGTGACGTACAGAACGGGTCACCTGGACAGAAAATACGGATTGTGGTGACTGGACAGCTGAACTTTGACACAGAGAATGGTTCCACACAGCTGTATGAAATGGATTTGTATCACTGAGATAAAACAACAAAAAAACTATTTTTTTATATATTTTTTTTAATATTTTTTTTTATATATATATTTTTTTAACGTGACGTGCAGAAACTATCAGAGAGCAAACTCAGCCCCTGCTGACTGTGGCTATTTTGACTGCAACCCAGACAAATGTCGCACAGAGATTTTTGTAATGTAGCTGTATCAGTGAGAGCAAAAGACCTTTTTTACTGACGTGACGTACAGAATGGGTCACCTGGACAGAAAATACGAATTGTGGTGACTGGACAGCTGAACTGTGACACACAGAATGGTTCCACACAGCTGTATGAAATGGATTTGTATCACTGAGATAAAACAACAAAAAAACTATTTTTTTAGATATTTTTTTTATATATATATATTTTTTAACGTGACGTGCAGAAACTATCAGAGAGCAAACTCAGCCCCTGCTGACTGTGGCTATTTTGACTGCAACCCAGACAAATGTCGCACAGAGATTTTTGTAATGTAGCTGTATCAGTGAGAGCAAAAGACCTTTTTTACTGACGTGACGTACAGAATGGGTCACCTGGACAGAAAATACGGATTGTGGTGACTGGACAGCTGAACTTTGACACAGAGAATGGTTCCACACAGCTGTATGAAATGGATTTGTATCACTGAGATAAAACAACAAAAAAACTATTTTTTTATATATTTTTTTTATATTTTTTTTTATATATATATATTTTTTAACGTGACGTGCAGAAACTATCAGAGAGCAAACTCAGCCCCTGCTGACTGTGGCTATTTTGACTGCAACCCAGACAAATGTCGCACAGAGATTTTTGTAATGTAGCTGTATCAGTGAGAGCAAAAGACCTTTTTTACTGACGTGACGTACAGAACGGGTCACCTGGACAGAAAATACGGATTGTGGTGACTGGACAGCTGAACTTTGACACAGAGAATGGTTCCACACAGCTGTATGAAATGGATTTGTATCACTGAAATAAAACAACAAAAAAACTATTTTTTTATAGATTTTTTTTAATATATTTTTTTATATATATATATATTTTTAACGTGACGTGCAGAAACTATCAGACAGCAAACTCAGCCCCTGCTGACTGTGGCTATTTTGACTGCAACCCAGACAAATGTCGCATAGAGATTTTTGTAATGTAGCTGTATCAGTGAGAGCAAAAGACCTTTTTTACTGACGTGACGTACAGAATGGGTCACCTGGACAGAAAATACGGATTGTGGTGACTGGACAGCTGAACTGTGACACACAGAATGGTTCCACACTGCTGTATGAAATGGATTTGTATCACTGAGTTAAAACAATAAAAAAAAAGTGTTATATATGGCGATAGCTGCACTACTAGTGCCAGCCAGCCCAGCCAGGAGACAAAAAAAAGTAGCCCTTTTTAGGGCTGTTGGGTTCTTTTCAGATCACTCCTTCCTAACAGAGAACTAAATCCAGGCTCTAACACTCTCCCTGAAACGCAGCAGCTCTGTCCCTAACGACATCCAGACAGCATCTGAGCCGAGCACCGCGGGCAGTCACTAGTATATTCCAGGGTCACCTGATCAGGCCAGCCAACCCCTGCTATCGACATGTAAGAGCCCCACGTGATGCTGGGTGTACCGCAGAGTCTCCTGGCTTGTGATTGGCTGAGTTTATAGGCGCCAAAAATTCAAAATGCGGGAGATGCCATTTCCTCGAGCATGGCGAGATACTCGTCCGAGCAGCGAGCACTTACGAGTACCGTAATACTCGAATGAGCACCAAGCTCGGACGAGCATGCTCGCTCATCTCTAGTGACCTCCTAATGCTGCAAATTCCACAAATGAGCATTTTCAGTTCTTAAAAACATATAAAATATTTAGAAACTCTACTGTGAAAAATAATTTGGAACAGTGCATTTTGAGTTTTTTTTATTTTTGAAGAATATACTGTTATCATTGGGAGGTTTGTTCAATAAAGTTCGATGTATACTCTAACGGGTGATGACTTTTATTATACTGACTGTCATTTGCACCCACCATTTAGGAAAATCAGAGATAAATATCATTTGCTTAATAATTTGGAACATGGTATAAACCATCCAATGGTAGGAAATACCATAGGGTGTTAAAAGCAGCATTACTCACCTATTAGATTCAGTGTTGGGGTTTTGGGCATTGTCAACCAGGCTGTAGCAAATAGATCACATTGACACACATGACTGCGGCAGCCAATCACTGGCCAGAGCGGTATTCTGGTCATGGGGGCAACATGATCTAAAGAGAATGATGTCCATTTGAGAGGGTATTAGAGGAGTTATACACTTTAGATTGTTGCCGTTAAATGCTTGTTCGGGTGCCAGCTATTTCTTCTAACTTATCTGCCTTCAGAACAAGACCTTTCCTATGAAGTCTCACATCAGGAGGAGTAGACATACCCAAAATCGAGATTCTATGGTTGTCTGTTCCTGACAAAATTATCAGATTCAGCTGACATTTATCTAGCGTGTATGGCCACATTGCCTCCTTAAAGGGGTATTCCCATCTCACAAATGTAGTTTGTATAGTTAGATATAGCCATAACAATATTTTTATTAATAGAATGTATTTATATAAAATGTACCGTTTAGAAGATTTTCCTATTTGTATATCCATTGTCCCACACACATCAGTCAGGCCGTTGCCCCTAGTTACGACCACCGTGGCCATGTACAAGTGGTGGTCGGCTTGCTCTTGTTCAAACCCGCTCTGAGGTAACTGCTGTATTGTGAACGCACATTACATGAGCATACGGAGACACATGTTAAGGTACTTTCACATCTGCATTTTGGATGCTATCTGTCCAAAATGCAATGGTCAGGATCCGTCCAAACCGCAGACTTTATAAACAGATCCTGCTCCATAGAGAAGAATTGATCTTGGAACAGGATCCATTTCTCCGCGTTTTGGAAGCGCAGACAAAAATGCTACAACCCTAAGTTGTGTCTCCTCATGCTCATGCAATGTGCGTTCACAATACAGCAGTTACCTCAGAGCGGGTTTGAAAAGGAGCAAGCCAGCCACCACTACTACATGGTCATGGTGGCCGTAACTAGGGGCAACGGCCTGACTGATGTGTGGGACAATGGATATACAAATAGGGAAATCATCTAAACGGTACATTTTATATAAATACATTCTATTAGTAATAATATTGGTATGGCTATATCTAACTATACAAATTACATTTGTGAGATGGGAATACCCCTTTAAAGGCCACTTTCAGACGAGCGTATTGAGATCCGTCAGTATTCTGGCTCAGGATCCTGATGATATACCATCAGTATAGTCATCAGGATTTGATCAGGATTTACATGCGTATTTCTTCCTTCCTTCATTATTTATGCACTGCACAGACTGTAATGTGCGTATTTGGAAACAAAACCGCACAAAAGTCGGACATGCTGCGGATTTCAAGTACTGACGGAAATCATGCGCCCATGTGAATAGCTCCATTCATTAACATTAGCAGCGGATTATGAAACCTAAAATCCGGACTATATACGTGTTGCAAATACGCTTTTCTGAAAGCAGCCAAAACCTATCCATGACTGGAAAAGAAAACCTTTTTTTTTTAAACAGCACCATTTTTTCATGAATTGTGTCTGTGTCTGGTATTGGAGCTCAACCCCATTCAAAGGTCAGATAAATTATCAATTCTAATATTCACTATATGTATAACCATATAAACCATATCACCCAGAGAAGCTTGTTGAGATATTAGGAAATGTTCTGTTTAATTTGTCTGGAAGTGGAGAAGTACTTATATATATGTGTTTTTTTATTAATCTTTTTTCCACACTTAAACACTGTTATATTCATAAAACATATTACAAAGAATTTACGCTAGACTACCCTCCCCCTCTGGATGCCAACTTGAGAAAAAATAAAACCCCCAAAAACATTTTCTTCCTTTTCTCCTATTCTAGCTCTGATCCACAACCCATCCATGTTTAACCCCTTCCCAACCAACGGCGTAATAGTACTGTGCTGCCGGAAGTGACTTGCCGGCCATCGCTATACTGCTACGGCTTGCTGATCGGGTGGTTGCACGAGCTGCGCCTGCCCAATCAGCAGCAAGGGTCTGACTGTTCTTGTTAGCTGTGCCTCTCCTGTATGCGCCATTGTAAAATAGTAAAGAAAAAGTTAAAAATATTTTTTTGCAAATTAAAAAATTAAAATTTTCAAGTAAAAAAAACACGTCTTTTTCCCCAAAAATAGTAAAAAAATAGTAAAAGAAAAGAAGACATATTAGTTATCGCTGCATCCAAATCGACCAGCTGTATAAAAATATCACATGATCCACCCCGTCAAGTGAACACCATAACAATTAAAATAAAAACAGTGCCAAAACAGCTATTTTGTGGTCACCTTGCCTCACAAAAAATGTAATACCAAGCGATCAAAAAGTCGGATACCCCCCAAAATGGTACCAATCAAACCATCATCTCATCCTGCAAAAAATGAGACCCCACCTAAGACAATCGCTCAAAAGAATAAATAAAAAATGGACATATTAAAAAATAATAGACATACAGTATTAGGTATCACCGCGTCCGTAACAATCTGCTCTATAAAAATATCACATGATCTGCTCTGTCAGGTGAATGGTGTAAAAACCTAAATAAAAACCATGCCAGTCATTTTTTGTCACGTTGCCTTACAAAAGCCGTAATACCAAATTATCAAAAAGTCATATGTACCCCAAAATGGTACCAATGAACATCACCTCAGTCCACAAAAAATAAACCGTCACATAAGACAATTGCTCAAAAAATGAAAACCAATGGCGCCTGTAAACCAATCCATCAAAATCTGCACTAAACAAAAGCCATATGGTCCTACTTCCTATCTGAGTCCTGCTATGTGCCCCTACAGCAGTTTACTACCACATATGGGGTGTTGCCGTGTTCAGGATAAAATGGCTAACAAATGATGGGGTACCTTTTCTCCTGTTACCCTTGTGAAAATGAAAAATTTGGGGCTAAAGCAACCTTTTATTGGAAGAAATTAAACTTTTCACAGCCAAGTGTTTCTAAATTCCGTAAAATGCTAAAGTGCTCAGTACATCCCTTAATAGATTCTATGAGGGGTTTAGTTTCCAAAATGGGGTCACTTTTTGAGGAGTTCCACTGTAGGAGTATGTCAGAGTCTCTTCAAATACAAAATGGTGGCTAAAAACCATTCTAGCAAAATCTGCCTCCAAAACCATATGGCACTCCTTCTGACCACTGCCGTGTGCCCCTACTGTAGTTTACTATCACATATGGGGCATTTCTATAAACTGCAGAAGCAGAGTAATGCTGGTGCAAGAAAAAAAATGATTAACATGAAAAATCTGCAAAAAAAATGACGTTTTTAAATTTCACCTCCATTTTCCTTTAATTCTTGTGGAACACCTAAAGAGTTAACAGAGTTTGTAACATCAGTTTGAATAATTTGAGGAGTGTAATTTTTAAAATGGGGATATGGGTGAATTTTTCTAAATGTTTGGTAAATTCTGGATTTTTTTTAGAAATAAAGGTGAAATATATTGACTCAAATTTATCACTGTCATGAAGTACAGTGTGTCACATGAAAACAATCTCAGAATGGTTTGGATAAGTAAAAGCGTTCCAAAGTTATTACCACATAAAGTGACACATGTCAGATTTGCAAAAAAAATGGCCTGGGCAGGAAGGTGAAAAATGTCAACATCTATATTTAAACAAAAAACATAAATTCCTGGAGTTTTCACACTGGCCACCATGCCTAATAATCGTACCACTTCTTGGTCTGTAGAGATCACTTTACTGCAGTTATCTGCTTATCTGCCTGTAATGATATCACATCTGTGTACAGATAAGACAGGATCCACCATTCACAATGGGTGATTGACAAAGCTTATCTATTCTTTCCATGTACAATGACCTCTGCACATGTCACAGAAAACTCTCCCATTTAAGTCAAAATGGTCCCCTCCTGAGCATTGTGTCTATGTGTTATGAACTATGGGGCTGCCGTAAAGCAATTTTCTTAATGCTTTCTAAATGCTGTTAAGAACAGCTCAGACAAGATGGCTGTCCCCATAATCATGTTCAGGAAATAGAATTAAAAAATCAGAAAATAAAAACAGATTAGATAAAAAGGATGTAAAATGTATCACTACCTGGTTTTAACTGGCAGATAACATTTTTGGAGATACATTTCCTTTAAGATGAAGTTATAGGATCTTTAGCAATCACTAGAGAAAGATCTGCCTATCTCAGTGCTCCATTTCATGATAAAAAGGAAATATAGGTTTTGTTGCCTCTTCCATCAGCAATCAATACTCCAGGGATGCCATATACTCATGAGGGGGAAGTTCTTTGGCAGTACACAAAGCCTTAAAAGGAGGAAGTTGTCCAAACAAATTGCCCTGAAAATATATGCAGCAACAAAAAGCTAATAAAATACCAATTACCAGATACCCATTAGCTATATTAGATAGCGTAATGAAATATGTGTGTATGAGATCTAGGATTGAGGTCTAACATACAGATAGAATATTGGAGATGTATGGCTTTAACATAAGTATCTGTAGCAAATCAAATAATATAGTTTCCAGGTCTATCAATCAATGTATTTGGCAACATGTTTCTTGAAGGAACTCTAAATAATTCAGTTGTTATACTTCTGAGCATGTGCAGGCACTTGTGACACCGTGAATGATACTTTCTTGACATTCCCTCTATAAGGCATTAATAAATTATACAATTATGGATTACATTGAGGCTGGTTCTGCCTCTTGTAGTCATGGGTGTGTGGTCAGTGTTCAGAATATTGCTGACTATACTAGTGCTCATATACTAGCACAACTTCATTCCTAAACTACTTTCCCTTAATACTGCTCCTATATAATCTTTGATCTACTATGTATACTCCTTATAGATTCTACAGTGGGTTCCTGCTTCTCTCTACACCGATGCTGTAATGTATACCCCCCACCCCCATGCAGATTCAGCCTGGATGCTCAACTCCTTCTGTAATACATCTTGACTTGCTCTGTTGTGAACAACCTCCTCACTTCCATGCTTGTATCTCTAACACTGTACTGCTGTGAGAGGAGGTAGGTGAAGAGCAGAGGACAGATGATGAGGTCAGTTCTGAGGGAACAGAATGCATATTAACATACTGTCAGATCTATGTCAGAAGAAGCTGGGCAGCCAACTATGTAAAGGGGTTGCACAGGCTCTATGGCAGCAAAATGACCAGACATTTTGGAAACCCATTGAACCCTATTAAAACCTAAAATTGCTTGATTTTACATTTCAGCATCTAAAGAACAACAAAAAATAAGTGCAAATGTGTTTGGAGCCTTTGAGCATGGGTGCCAGTCAGAGTTAAATATCTGAAGAATAGCATTACATGAATAAGTGAGTACATTCCCAGTTTGCTACTAACTGGTTGATGTATAAAACTAATGGTCTATAACAAGTGCCTTACTGGACCTCTGTATATACTGTTCCTTATGCATTAGTCTACCTGTCATTATTACTGTATATACCCCAGTATCTCTTGCTTGCTCTCATTCTGTATATTTGTTATGTTATTATATTTTACTTGTTCAGTAATCTTGTAAAGCACAGCATACACTGTTGGTGCTGTATAAACACAATTTCATGCAACAGAGCTTAAGTTTAATATCTTTGACCTTTTTGAGACAACGTGTGACCCCCAAGGGAGACTGTGCATAATCTAAAGTATTTTTTGAAAACACTTTCTTTTTGCTGAAGTGTGTTAGAGAAAGTATTGCATTATTGATCATTTTATTACTGTTAGCATTCCTGAAAACATTTGAAGGACGCCAGGCAATGAATATGTTTTCTTCACCTTAGATACCCGATTGGTAATGTTTTCACAAAAAAACTCTTTATTAGTATTGCTTTATTTATTGCTAGTAATATATTGTTTTCGCTCTTCATTGTTGTTTTATTAGCTTTTCATATTTGCATAGTATTCCCATAGCTTCAGTTCCATTTTTTACATATTAGTGGGATATACAGACTCCTGCTGTGTCCTAGCTTGCACTAACATTTTAATAGGCTCTCAGTGTTACTTGCCGGAGATGATTAAATAATTAAAAACAAGCAGCTATTGAAATAAAACAAACAACACAATTAGGCAATAAGTGCAGTAACCTAAAGAACAAGATCCATTTCTTGGGGCTTGAGCTCACTGATGCATTTATACCATCTAACACTTGTTACATTGACAGTCACTGAGGATACGAAAGGTACACACCATTGACAGTCCATGTCAAAAAATGATAATGTTTTTAAAGGGCTTAAATTGTAATATTCTATATAAAAGAGCTGAAACACGCACACACATTCAAGCACACACAAAACTCACTGAAAAATATATGCAGAAGCCATGGTAGCCATTCTATCAGCCATGCCTTTTAAATAATCAATACAGACCAAGTCAACCTTGGGGTCAGTTCATACCATGTCTGTACTGCACAGTTGCTGTTGAAGGGGGAAAAATATCCCAACATATACACTGATGTATCCATAGACAGTAACACACCAGGAGATGTGGGCATATATACAGATGTATAAAAAAATAAATAAATTGTATAGCACAACATGCATCTTTTAATGCCAGTCAATGGCAAACATATACGTGTTTTGCTCTTATTTATACTCTTGTCACGTATTATAAGAAAGTTATTATTTTTTTAATTAAAGTTATGTATTATGGGTTCACAATACACATATACACAAAATATCCAGAATGATTTATGCAGCATTTTTCTAAGGTTGGATTCACACTACATTCAAGATGACAAACAAAATGTAATCAAAACAAGGCCTTTTTTGTAGTTGTGGCTGGTTTCACATACCACTCAGGTACTGTACATTGTTTTAATGCAAATTAGGAAAATATCCTGGCCCAAAATATATAGGAAATATTGATGGTAAATTCCCTTATTCTCGTGAGCAGGACTGCACTGCTTACATCGGAGTCAGCTGCAGAACACAATTAGTGGGAGCTATACAGTGGACAATAAAGAAGCAAGTGCCACTGGTTATAACGAAGTTTCCAGCACATTTATGAATGTTAATAGAGAGTGGCCAACCTCTTTAAGTTGGACACTTCAAAAGGAAACACAGTTGTGGAGTGAGTCTAGCATTACTAGGTTACTGGACTGATTAAAGGTTATTTCCTACTTGCATGTGTACAAGAGAAATCATATGCAGTACCCCAGACCTGGGGGTATCTGCAATTATTAAATGTTTTATATGCAATGTTATGTAATGTGATGCTATGCAATTTATTCCAGCAGGAGAGGTAATGGTTGGAAATGGTTGGCAGGAACAGGGCTAGGAAGAATAGAGATGGAGTTCTTGTTCTGATAGTGGGGGAGTGAGGAAGCACACGCAGAGCTCCTACTACTAAGAAACGTATCTAATTCCCCTTTGAGTCCAACACTCCAGAAGGAGACTCAATAACTATTCTCATGTGAGACCAACACTCCAGAGAGATCAGCAAAATTCAAGGATACAGCTTCAAGAAAGCATCAGTCTGACAAGACAGTAGAGTGATCAATGAAATACAACTTTACAGACATTACTGCAGGTGAGGGGCTACAGCTCAGACACCACCACCAGGTCTACTGTACTACACTAGATGCCTATATTCACAAGTGCTTGCTAGTGCCAACCTACTGCCATCCAACCACCACCATACCTCATTTGGTGCCAGAAACTGCACGTTGCACTTCATATTGCTGAATGTGTCACACATTATATTTAGCAAAGACTGTTATACGTTCACTTCTGGCCTGATTCTTTAAACTACCTTTGCGCTGAACCGAACCTCAGGGAGCGATGGTCTAATGGCATGTACCATGATACAATATCTGATCGGGGCCACTACCACTCCCATTCTCTGCACCAGCTCCTCAGGGGTTCACTGCACATATACATGAATACAATGTTATGTAAAGTAGTATTCATATTATCCATACCGTTTTTACTTTTAACACTTTGGAGAGATTTTCCCACCCCCAACCACTTTTAGTTATGCCCTAAAAGTGTTTAGTGTAAATGAAAAAAGTCACTCATGTCTTTAGTGATGCTCAATTCCAGCACCAAGGGACTAGTCCCCAAGCTCTCTCCACTTTGATTGACAGGGCCAGGCAGTGAAAACATCATCAGAGTGGAGTCGCAGATAGAGCATCATCCCTGTTGCTCCTAGAGGCTCATTTCTATATATTAAAACATCAGTTTTCTTGGCAATGAACATCAGATCAACACAGATGCCTTCAGCTGCCAAGCGCACATGCAACAGGTCAGACAGTTTCATAGGTGCAAATCTGCCCTTTAAACAAAGCAGTGGACAGAGGTAGAACCAAAAGACTCAAAGCGAAGGAATAGGAGTTGAGATACAGTAAATCATCACAGCCACAACAAGATGGAAGGAGTCTTCTGGCTCTATCCACTGTGCTTCTTCCGACACTGGTTTCTGCTAAGAACAGCTGATTGGTAGGGGTGACGGGTGTTGGATCCCTACCAATATGATACTGATGACCAATCCTGAAGATAGGCCATCAGTATCTAAAAACCAAAGAACCCTTTGCATGCTGCATAGGAATTAAGAGCCATGTACGTAGGGGATGAATATCTGCTGAGACATCCTTTTAAAGAGAATGATTTTAACATGATCAAAATTTAGAAATTATACTCTGATCCACATAGAACACATAACAAATTGATAAAATATAAATATACTAAATAAAGTATTAGTTCAGTAATATATTTTTGATATTGTATATATAGATATATTTGTGGCTTTCTTTTCATAATGTAACTTGTTCTTCAGGTATAATTACCAAAGGATTAACATAATAATAAAGCATGCCTACAACTACTTGATCTCCAAATTGTATTATCTTCATAAAATTCTCAAACTCACAGCTAGCTAGGAAATGAAGCGATTATTAAACCAATACAAGTTATAATGGAAATGACAGCATATACTTGAGAATCTTGAGTAGACATTTACAAATGGTCATATTTGCTACTGTCAATTTATGAACAGTTTATGCAGATTATAGTAATATTATGATTGTACATATATTTAAAAAATACATTTCAATGAATAAATAAAAGGGTTGACATTTTGCCAGCAGCAAAAAAAGAAAGAAAAGAAAAGCAATTAGAGGGATTGTTCGAAAATTGTATAAAAGAAGCAGAATCAGAGAACAGTTATACGATGAGCTGCTGACATATAATTTAGAGTTTATGTATCAACAGCTTAGCATCCCCATCTTTTAAAATGCTGAGGCTACAAGTATTTCAGGTAAAATGTAAACATACTGTATTTTAATCAATGTGGTACATACCCTGTAACCAGATTTGTAACCATATATCTCCCACACTCCTAAAGTTACAGCTAGGTGGAGCAAAACCTTGGAAGATATATTGGTTAAAAGCCATTATATACCATCACCATCCAAATCTATTTTTGGATCAAAGTGCCTGAAATGGGGATTTTATCTATGTAACGTGTGTTCAGCAATTATGGGAACATGAGATGCATTTCAGGATTCAACAAGAAAAAAACATTTAAAATTTTCTATCATTTGATCTTTAGGATTGAATCTGAAATATATTGTGCAATTTGTCCATGTATGCAATTTGTGTCTTATGTACAGAGGTATGATGAACACTGAACATAAATGGGATTGAGCATACATTTGGTATTACAAATGGAAATTAGGGGTCAAAGCAACATACAAAAACTTAAGGGGGTTGTGCCATAAACTACTTTTCACTCTAAGGTTTATTTTCATCAATCACTCTAGTTCCCATTCCTCTTTGATTTTTTTTTTCATGTGCAGTTTTTTTTCTTAGCCCCCAATCTTGAGTCTTACTTCCCGGTTTGTTATATATTTGATGTCCCATCATGTTGCTTTAGCACAGTGATATGTGTCCAAGACATCAGCAGATCATGTGACTAACCACACTACTTGTCCTTACCAATGACACTTGTACGTCCTGTATTACAAGGCTCCAATGCAGGACATGACCTACAGCAACTGAATATCAAACCAGATTTAGTGCAAGGCTAAAAAAGTTACAATAAGGCAGTTTTTTCATAAATGGTGGTATTTGGGGAAAGTGATATAACAGCAATATGGGCCAGATACATTTATACTAGTGGCACAACCCCAACCTATCCCAAGAC
The DNA here is from genome assembly GCA_900303285.1 of Rhinella marina. NCBI lineage: Eukaryota > Metazoa > Chordata > Amphibia > Anura > Bufonidae > Rhinella > Rhinella marina. The sequence continues at coordinate 41,709 of ONZH01015188.1, forward strand.
ATTTCAGACAATACCTCAGGAATAACCTTGTTGGGATGAAAGTATGTGGAACTGATCAAATCCTTATAGGATCAAAAGGAGGAGATCTATGAAAAAACTAGCGCAGCTAGAATATAAATGATGACAATCTGTAACACAATAGCATTGAATTGGCTAAATGAAAAAATGGAGGTTGATATTTTCTTGTAAATTATGCATGTCTGGAGTAATTAATCTTCTGAAATCCATAACACCTATAGAAATGTAGTGTTGGTAATGGAGTGATTTTTTTATAGCATAAGCAGAGCAATTATAATTCTATGAATGGAGTCTGTAGGATCAATAGTATATAAGTAATTAAACTTTTTTTGCTTATTTATTTTTCAGGTAGAAGGTGAAATTGAACAGCAAAATGAGAATCTCAACATAAAATATATGTACTGCATAACTATAATACAACAGGAATTGGAGTTTAGCTTTACATGGAAATTTTCACTAGATGCTCTTGTATTTCAACTAATATGATATATTTTGTATTGTAATTTGAAATTAGGGGTTATCTAAGTTTAAATAAAAACCTGTAAAACTACTATAAATGGTCTAAAAAAAAATCTGTGGAGCACATTTAATAAGACCGGCATTTTAGATGATGGTCTTAATAACCGCTGGAGCCGGCATTGGATCGCTGAAGTTATGTAGAGGTGCCGGCCTCTACATAACTTCAGAGCATCCAGCGTCGATTCTAAATGTAAGACATCTTCCTTGCTGTCTTTCATTTAGAACATTTTCTATGCCTAAACCAGACGTAGAGAATGATGAATGAGATTGGCCTGCCAGGCTGCCCCCTTCTTCACCCACAGCATGCCCACTTTTTTTTAGACCTGATGTGAAAGGGTGAATTATGTGCAACAGAATCTGCGCCAGATATAAGCCACTTCTGTGACATCCTGTATGCTGCTGAGACCATTGATTGGCTGCATGGAATCTCAGCAGTGTATCTGGGAAGGTGACATCAGTGGAAGCAGGAGGACAGCACTGGAAGCAGCTGGGGAAAAAAGGGGAAAGTATTGCTACTTGTTATTTAAGAACATTTACATTAGCCATTCGAGTTTTAATTTAACCAAGACAATCCCTCTAAATTTTAAAATCATTGATGTCAGTAAAATGGTTTTTAGTATGTTTCATTTGGAGTATAGTATTTGTTTGGAGTATAGCATTTGCTTTGGATCGTGGGATTAAATATGAAATGTACAACACACGCATGAGCACTTTTTATAGGGAGCACTGTCACTTTAAGCACTTTCACTTTTAGTACCTTTGCACTTCCCATGTAGTAGTGATAATAGTAATAGTGGAACATGAATTAAAACATAATGGCATTTCATTACATTGTTTATAAATGAACATTTTTGGTTATTTTTCTATACAATTTGTACAATAATACAGTGCATGGCCTAGTATTAGTGATATAACTAATGGACATTTGAAATGCGTATTCAATGTTTCCCCCTTTGAGATTAATCTTGCATATCTGCACTGATAAGAAAACAAATAACTTCAATCTTTATAAGTAGAGATGAGCGAAGCGAACATGCTCGTTCGAGCATTAGGGTATTTGCATATGCTCGCTACTCGGACGAGCATATCGCGATCCTCAAGGAAATGGCAACTTCCTCTTCCTGCATGTTAGCTACCTTTTTTCAGCCAATCAACATGCAGGAGAGTCTTTGGTACCTCCTAGCATCACGTGGGGCCCCTACAAGTCGATAGCAGGGATTGGCTGGCCAGATCAGATGACCTGGGAATATAAGAATCTGGTCCCGCGCTGCTTGCGTCATACGCCGTCTGCATGAGATTAGGGATAGAGCTGCTGTCTGTCAGGGAGAGTGTTAGGGCCTGAATTTAGATGTTGGTTAGGCAGGAATCACCCACAAAGAACCCAACAGCCCTTCTAAGGGCTATAAGCACCTTTTTTTTTTGGTCTCCTCCAGGCTGCTGGCTGGGACTTGTAGTGCAGCTACCGCCATCTTGGCTGCACACTGTACACAGTGACTGGTGGCAGAAGGGACAGCACGTGGTCCACACAGACCCAAAATAAATTGCCCAAAGTACTCATTTTTGCTGCTGCCATACCTTGGCTTGCTGAGATCTGTAGTGCAGTCTAGGGAATACGTTTTTCTGTCATTTCTATACACTACAGTCCAGTGAACAATTGTGTAGTGAACTGTACAGTAGCGTCAGTCTAGGGAATACATTTTTCTTTCATTTCTATACACTACAGTCCAGTGAACAATTATGTAGTGTACTGTACAGTAGCGTCAGTCTAGGGAATACGTTTTTCTGTCATTTCTATACACTACAGTCCAGTGAACAATTATGTAGTGTGCTGTACAGTAGCGTCAGTCTAGGGAATACGTTTTTCTGTCATTTCTATACACTACAGTCTAGTGAACAATTATGTAGTGTACTGTACAATAGCGTCATTCGAGGGAATACGTTTTTCTCTCATTTCTATACACTACAGTCCAGTGAACAATTATGTAGTGTGCTGTACAGTAGCGTCAGTCTAGGGAATACGTTTTTTTATATATCCTACAGTGCAGTGAAAAATTGAGTGGTTTGCGGTGCAATAGCCGCCGTCTAAAGACTACGTTTTTCCTCAGTTATATATCCTACAGTACAGTGAAAATGGAGTGGTTTGCGGTGCAATAGCCGCCGTCTAAAGACTACATTTTTCCTCTCAGTCATATATACTACAGTGCAGTGCAAAATTCTGTCGTGTGCTGCACACTAGCCGGAGTGTAGAAAATATAAGTTTTTCGTCTCAGTTATACATTATACAGTGCAGTACAAAATTCTGTCGTGTGCTGCACACTAGCCGGAGTGTAGAAAATATAAGTTTTTCGTCTCAGTTATACATTATACAGTGCAGTGCAAAATTCTGTCGTGTGCTGCACACTAGCCGGAGTGTAGAAAATATACGTTTTTCCTCTCAGTTATACATTATACAGTGCAGTGCAAAATTCTGTCGTGTGCTGCACACTAGCCGGAGTGTAGAAAATATACGTTTTTCCTCTCAGTTATACATTATACAGTGCAGTGCAAACTTCTGTCGTGTGCTGCACACTAGCCGGAGTGTAGAAAATATATGTTTTTCCTCTCAGTTATACATTATACAGTGCAGTACAAAATTCTGTCGTGTGCTGCACACTAGCCGGAGTGTAGAAAATATATGTTTTTCGTCTCAGTTATACATTATACAGTGCAGTGCAAAATTCTGTCGTGCGCTGCACACTAGCTGGAGTGTATAAAATATACGTTTTTTCTCTCAGTTATATATCATACATTGCAGTGAAAAATTGAGTGGTTTGCGGTACAATAGGCGCCATTTAAAGACTACGTTTTTTTCTCTCAGTTATATATCATACAGTGCAGTGAACATACAAAATGTTGAACCCAAGGGCTAAGGGTCGAGGACGAGGGCGTGGGCGTTCAAGTAGTGTAGGGGGCAGAGGCCATGGTCCTGGGCAGGGTGACACAGTACATGTTGATGAGGGAGCAGTGGAACGCCGCAGAGTTTCGCTCCCTAGCTTCATCTCGCAACTTACTGGTTCACGTGGTACACCACTATTGAAACCACAACAGTGCAAACAGGTGATGACATGGATAGCGGACAATGCGTCCAGTAATTTATCCACCACCCAGTCTTACACGCAGTCCACCCATGCTAGCCAAGGGAGTAGACCTCTGTCTCTGAACCACGTGTTCAATCTCATAGTTCAGTGGTTCCTTAAGACATACCCCAATTTGTCAGATTTGCTCACCAATGTGCGCCGCATCTGTGCGCATTTCCGCAAGTCAACCACAGATGCTGCCACTCTCAGGGCAGCGCAGAGTCGCCTATAACTGCCAGCTCACGACTATTGTGCTACTTGCCCACGAGATGGAATTCGACATTAAACATGTTATCCAGAGTTTACCAGCAGTACAGAGCGATTGTAGACTGCCAGATGTCAACTTCCACCAGAACTGGTAGTCAGGTCAGTCAGCTTCCTCAAGTCTACAATGAGGAGTGGACGTGGATGTCTGATATCTGTCAGGTGTTGAGCAACTTTGAGGAGTCAACACAGATGGTCAGCGGCGATGCCACCATTATCAGCCTCACCATCCCGCTGCTTTGCCTGTTGAAAAACTCACTGCTCGGCATGAAGTCAGAAGCTTTGCGCTTGTCACAGGAGATGGGGGAAGAACATACGTCGCTTGATAGCCAGAGCACCCTCCGGTCTATTTCTCAGCGCGTATCGGAGGAGGGGGATGAGGATGAGGAGTAATAGGAGGAGAATGTCGGCGAGACAGTAGAGGGTACCAGTGCTCAGTCCTTAACTCTTGAGCATGTATGGGCTGAAGAGGAGGACTTGGAGGAGGATGAAATGGAGAGTCAGGCCAGTGAGGAGAGGGAATTCTTACGTGTTGGGACTCTGGCGCACATGGCGGACTTCATGTTAGGCTGCCTATCCCGTGATCCTCGTGTTAGAAGCATTTTTTCAAACACCGATTACTGGGTGTTCACTCTCCTGGACCTACGGTACAAGCAGAACCTTTGCACTCTCATCCCTGTAGAGGAAAGGAGTATGAGAGTGAATCAATATCAACAGGCCCTGGTGCACAAGCTGAAACAATCCTTCCCATCTGACGCTGCTAGCGGAAGAGGGCGTGGTTCTGTGGGCCAAGTAGCTGGGGAGAGGAGGCGAGCAGGCAGCTTGTCCAGCACTGGCAGGGGAACGCTCTCCAAGGCCTTTGCCAGTTTTATGTCACCCCAGCAAGACACTGTCACCTGTCCCCAGTCTAGGCAGAGAAGGGGGGAGCTGTACAGAAAGATAGTGAGGGAGTACCTAGCTGACCATACCAACGTCCTGCGTGATCACTCTGCTCCATACAACTACTGGGTTTCAAAGCTGGACACGTGGCCTGAACTGGCGCTGTACGCCTTGGAGGTGCTGGCCTGCCCTGCCGCTAGCGTGTTGTCAGAGCGGGTATTCAGTGCAGCTGGTGGCGTCATCACCGTTAAGCGTACACGCCTGTCAACTGACAGCGCTGATAGGCTGACGCTTATTAAAATGAACAAAGCCTGGATTTCACCGGAATTCACATCTCCTCCGGGGGAAAGCAGCTAAAGAATAAGAATCCTTATGTATCCGATTTCTCTACTCTACTCCTCCTCCTCCTCCTTCTCTTCATTGCTAAACGCTGACCCGAAAGGGAATTTTTTAGAGGGCCAACTGGCACTCTTTTAAGACAATGTTTCCGGAGGGTCATCTACAGGTGTTCTCTCCAAACAATTTTTCAGGAGCATCAACTACAGACACTCTAAAACAATTTTTCAGGATCGTCAACCACAAACACTAAAACAAATTTTTTTCGGAGGGTCGACTTAAGACACTCCAAAAAAAATTTTTGGGGAGGCTCACCTACAGCCATTTGACTGCAATCTCAGTCGGACAAAGGCATTGGTGGTGTCACCTCCATGCTGTGTCAGGCTAAATTTTTGGGTAGTTCACCTGCTACCTCAGTCTAACTCGATCACTCTGTTGTCACCGCCGCCATACAGGGTCACGCTAAAGTTTTTATGTGCTTCGCCTGCTACCTCACTCTAACTCGTTCACTCAGTTGTCACCGCCATAGTGGGTTGCACTATAGCAGCCCAAGTCTGCACAGTCCTTTTTTTCTCTCTAACTGATCGATACTACACGTCACATTACAAAATACGTTTTTTTGCTCTCAGTGAAAACACATATATTTGAAAAAGTTCAATGGAACAATTTTCTGGGTTGAACTATACCAGGCCGAGTCTGCACAATCCTTTGTTTCTCTCTAATTGCTATAGACTACACCTGACGTTAGAAAATACGTTTTATTACTCTGTTATACAAATGAATTTGAAAAAGGTCACTGTGGGACAATTTTCTGGGTATCTCTATGCCAGGCCCAGTCTGCACAATCCTTTGTTTCTCTCTAATTGATATATAATACAGTTATATACACAAAATTTTAAACCCGGCAGGGGTGCCACCACTACCAGCCTAACCACCACCAGCATGCGCAGGCATATGAGTGCTAAACACCCGACTCAATGGAACCAAGGCCATTCACCTCCTGCGGGTCACACCACTGCTCCTTCCCCTGTGTCACTTGCTGCCTCTGCGAGTCAACCCCCCGCCCAGGACCCCGGCACGAGCGCCTCCCACCCGAAAACTACCCCATCGCCTCCACGATCCTCCACACTGTCCACCAATGTGTCTCTGCGCAGCGTTCAGCTGTCATTAGATCAGACATTGGAGCGCATGCGGAAATAAAGTTCCACCCACCCACATGCACAAGCCACAGCCATACAGGGCCACGATAAATTTTAATGTGCTTCGCCTGCTCCCGCAGTGTAACTCGGTCACTCTGTAGTCACAGCCATAAAGAGCCACGCAAAATTTTAATGTGCTTCGCCTGCTCCCGCAGTGTAACTCGGTCACTCTGTAGTCATAGCCATACAGGGCCACGATAAATTATAATGTGTTTCGCCTGCTCCCGCAGTGTAACTCGGTCACTCTGTAGTCACAGCCATAAAGGGCCACGCTAAATTTTAATGTGCTTCGCCTGCTCCTGCAGTGTAACTCGGTCACTCTGTAGTCACAGCCATACAGGGCCACGATAAATTTTAATGTGCTTCGCCTGCTACCGCTGTGTAACTCGGTTACTCTGTAGTCACAGGCATACAGGGCCACGATAAATTTTAATGTGCTTCGCCTGCTCCCGCAGTGTAACTCGGTAACTCTATAGTCACAGCCATACAGGGCCACGCTAAATTTTAATGTGCTTTGCCTGCTCACGCAGTGTAACTCGGTCACTCTGTAGTCACAGCCATACAGGGCCATGCTAAATTTTAATGTGCTTCGCCTGCTCCCGCAGTGTAACTCGGTCACTCTGTTGTCATAGCCATACAGGGCCAAACTAAATTTTAATGTGCTTCGCCTGCTCCCGCAGTGTAACTCGGTCACTCTGTAGTCACAGCCATACAGGGCCACGATAAATTTTAACGTGCTTCGCCTGCTCCCGCTGTGTAACTCGGTCACTCTGTAGTCACAGCCATACAGGGCCACGATAAATTTTTATGTGCTTCGCCTGCTCCTGCACTGTAACTCGGTCACTCTGTAGTCACAGCCATACAGGGCCACGATAAATTTTAATGTGCTTCGCCTGCTCCCGCAGTGTAACTCGGTCACTCTGTATTCACAGGCATACAGGGCCACGATAAATTTTAACGTGCTTCGCCTGCTCCCGCAGTGTAACTCGGTCACTCGGTAGTCACAGCCATATAGGGCCACGCTAAATTTTTATGTGCTTCGCCTGCCCTGCAGTGTAACTCGGTCACTCTGTTGTCACAGCCATACAGGGTCACGCTAAATTTTATTTCTTCTTCGACTGCTACCTCAGTCTAACTCGGTCACTCTGTTGTCACCGCCATACTGTGTCAGGCTACATGTTTGGGTGGCTCACCTGCTACCTCATGTAACTTGGTCACTTGTTGGTGTCACTGCCATGCTGTGTCAGGCTTATGCTTGCGTCGTGGGATGGGGGATAGGACAGCAGTGCCAATATGGGCATGGGTAGTGGACCTTTGTTGCACCTAGGTGGGTGCTTCCCTAACACGTGATGGGCATTTGCCTCGCCCTTCTTGGTTTGGGTCAGCACAATTGCCTTGAGGGTCACCACTAGGCTGTTGCCCGAGAATTTGGGGTAATGGTGGGATTAGGCAGCCTCAGAGGCATCCATGCATGCTACCCCTGCTGTTTTCTGTCCATTTCTGTGGTGTTTCCACCATTTTCTGAGGTTTCCAGGTTTTCACCCAGCCTTCTCTAGGCAGAGCCTTGGTCCCCTGCAAAAAATGCTCGAGTCTCCCATTGACTTCAATGGGGTTCGTTATTCGAAACGAGCACCCGAGCATTGGGAAAATTCGACTCGAATAACGAGCACCCGAGCATTTTAGTGCTCGCTCATCTCTATTTATAAGTATTTGGTGATGGACCCCACATGAGCCGACAGCCCCCCTCCTCTGTGCAGTGTGATATTCCATCCTGTGTGAGGAGGGGGCGGAGCCAGAGGAGCCAGGCAGCAGCAGGAGATAATGGAGAAGCTGCTCCTTCTCTCTCCTGTGTTACTGTGCCTCCAGATTGCCTGAAGTATAATGTTCAGTCCCTCACTGATCCTCCTACTCCACACAGTAGCAATGGGGTAAGTTCTTGTGGGAGGGAAGCTAGGAAAGTCCTGAAGCTGCTGCCCCTGCACATCTTGTGTCCCTCTGGTGTTCCAACCCCTCACAAACCTCTGCCCACTGACTATCTCACCTATACTTTACACAGAGCTTCCAACAAGTTTTGTCTCCCAGTGACCCCCTCACCCCCCCCCCCATTCACTCTCATTAGTGGCATTCCAAAATTTCCCAGCCCCTAATCTCACACATGTGATGTCATGTCTCTTGAGGTTATATCAGTGCTGGAGCATTATAAGAGGAGTGGCTGATATGTCAGATATGATGTAAATGTCGCCAGTGGCCTTGCTGTGATGTCATTATCATGCTGCCAGCCCTTCTCCTATCTGTAGGCCACCAGCACCATCTGCTCTCAGATCATTTAACACCCAGCGTCTGGATAGAAGTCACAACCTTGTGTGGAGGCAGCAGGAGGGCATAAATACTGTGTAGGGGCACAAAGGGACATAATTACTATGTATGGGTATTACTACTGGGTGGGAGCAGAAAGGGGGCATAACTACTGTGTGACACTGGGTGGGACTTGGGTGTATAGAGTATTAAGCGGAGTTAGAGGCATGGCATAGTGGAAATAAATTTGCTGTTGTACAGGCGTACTCCAGCTATTATCCCTCCTTTGGCTTTTCAGAAGTTGGGACCTATGCTGTGTGAACCACTCCTAATGGTTTGCTGACCCCGCCTACTTGGTGTGGTCCCGCCTCCTACCATTTTGGCCCCACCTACAATATGGGGCCACTTTTATGCTTTTTTTCAGGGCCACTTTGAGTTCCCAATCTGCCACTGATTTGCTCTGTGCATGCGCTTCCAAGCAGCAAAGAGGCAGAGGTTTGGATTAGTGATGAGCGAAATTATGAAAAATGTGATTCGGCTGCTTTGCTGAATTTCACAAATAAATTTGATTTGTGATGAAGCGCATTCCTTTGTATCTAACGGGCGCAGAGACGGTGAATGGCGATTGCACCGCACTCCGTTATTCAATCACTCAGATGTCGCATTCATCGCTGATTGCGACATCTGATGCTACAATTGTGGGCTTTCAGGGGTTAATCCGGTTAAAAAAAACATACTCACTTTATCCATTTCCTTGTGGAGAGGCAGTCGTGGCCATCGTCATTGAAGACACACAACGTGAAATCTCACGCAGTGACATGATGAGATCATCATGCTGGCCGAGTGGGGTGATGTCATCACTTATGACGTCATTGTGCCCGTCCAGCAAGCTGTCATGGTGATGTCACCCGCACAAGATTTCGCGCAGTATCTTCAAACGAGATGGCTGCGACTGCCTCTTCGCGAGCAAATGGATGAGTATGTTTTTTTTTTTGCTGTCATTTCAGGAAAAATAGATTTGTTACCATGGAGAGCGAGGAAATTCAGCTTTGCAACTAATCAAATTTTTTGGCTTTGATTCGCTAAACACTAATTGATATGATTGGTGTTGTCATGCGCACTTCATTTCTTCCTCATTTCTGTTTCCTGGGTGTTTAGAATGGCGTGACCCAGCGCAAGTGCCATGTTGTAAGTAACATTGGTTTGAAATTTTATAATAAACTCACCTATATGCCTGTATAAATGATCCATATGCACACATAACTCAGTGCCCACAAAGAAAACATGTTGGAGTCTGAAACCAACTTCTACTTACTATGTCCCAATTTGGTTGGTAATTGTGTACGCCAAGTTTTTTCCACTTGGGTTTATATTTTCTGATTGCCATTCACCTTTTGATATTGGATGTCCATTAATTGTACAGTCAGTATTATTGTGGTATAATTGGAATGTAATCTTATTTTAGCTGATTATTGTAACTTATGGTATGAGTTTCTGACCTCATAATATGTCAGCATTATTAGGTTTTGAACTTGTGCCCTACCATAGAACTGTTCATCATGCAGGATTTATGTAGTTTTCATATTCCTAATGAACAGTACATGATTAATCACAATCGCTGGCACTTCACACTGTATGCATTATCAGCTTCTGAACAGAAACAATCATAAATATTTTACAACTATAACATATTTCTGTATTGCTGTTTATGCTGAAGATAATGACAGTTAGTCTGTATAGTCTGCATGAAATATGTTCTGTTTTGGATTTAAAATGACACTTAACCTTAATAAAAATATTAGGATATGTTACATCGAACTGTAAACTGTATTGTCTCTGCTTGTCTTGAGTGTTGACAGATTTCTTTAATCAATACATTTATTAGAAATGTTTGAAATTTATAGTTTACATAGTTTAGAACTTGCACATCTCCTTGGGAAGTCAGCTCCACATTAACAGTCATTAAACAGAATTCTTAAGGGTGAGCAATAAGTAATTGTAAATCTCCACGGTTGCCAAGCAGAATTTTTGTTCTGGATAACGTATCCCAAAATCACGGACAACATTTTTTACAGACAAACTGGAAAAATCATAATGAATGATAAAGATGATAAGCAATACTTGTCTATATCTCAATATACTAATAAGAACTCAATACCAGCATTTACTGTGAGCTGTAAAAATTATGATAATCACCACCAAAATAATTTATTCAAAAACCACCAGTCTCAAATAAATCACAGACATTTTTTGTCACAGACACAGGAAAAAGTTGCCTATTTTTATGGACTGTGTAGAAATTTCCAAACAGTTGGCAACCCTGTGTGCCTCCCACGACAATGCAAATGCAATGGCTATGCAATGGCTATAATGAAACCCTTTACAAATTATTTAACCCCCTCCGCCTTTCTAGACATACACTTACATTTATACATTTGGCAAAGACTTCTGTTCTGACAGCTCTTATTGGAAACTTTGTTAAGCCAGAGTCCTTTAAGGGTGCCTTCACACATGAATCACTATTCATATGAATGGGTCTTGCAGAAATCCATGTGCTTCACAGCAAAACAACCTCATTCAAATAAATAGAACCGATTTTGTCATAAAAATGTTTTGCAACAAAATCTGCTGCATATATAGGCATCCTAAGTGTCATAGGTAGCATAGGTGCATAGTTACTTATTACTCAACCTGTATTAGTAAATCAAAATGTAAATGGATTTAGCTGACCATAGATATTTTTAAAAACTCTATAAAAGAAGCATAAACACAGTCTTCTTTAGAGGAAGAAAATAGCGTTTCGAGAACCAAGCCCTCTTTCTCTTGTATAAGAAAAACATCACCAGGTGTGTGGGAACGCTAGTATTCTAGCTCTGTTTCTGTCTGAATGGCCTATATGGACTTCTCATTATTGATTATGGAATGTTTACTTCCGTACAAAGTTGTTACTTTAAATATGGCACCCACAGTAAGTTACTATACCTGAGTTAGCTGCAGGAAACTGACTAACGGCGGGTGTAATTTAGGGAAGGGACTGAAGGTCCCTGGACTCTGCTGAACTGGATGTCTGACTATACTCTGTGACACTCCAGGCCGCGAACGTTGAAGAAAGAGAAACTAAGCTCTCAGGTTCTTCTCCTCCTTCCTTCTTCAATGACACTCCCCCGGTCCCTCATCTTTATTTTCATTGGTGAGGCAGTGGCTTAAATCCTTACAGTCTCTCCCTGACATGAGCCTTTTCATTGGTGGCAGTGACTGGCCCGCATCACATAAGAAGGGAAAGAATGCTCTCCCTCCTTCCTGTTGTGCCGCTGTAGATGAGAGCATGGTATGTGCCATGCCGTGCACGTGCATCATCTCACTTCCTCTGTGTAGCCGCGGCCTGGAGATAAATCATCCAGGGACCGGTCCTGGGCCACGGCCCAGTGATTGGGGACCACTGCTCTAAGAGTTAAAGCGAATGTCTCATAAGAAAATGGCCTATTGTCTAGACCAAATTTGGTAAACCTATTTTAAAGCATTTGGGATGATATTTTTAATTTTCCATATTAATATCAAAATAAAATTAAACTAAAATTCTGAAGTTTTCACCATAGCCACTATCCCTCATATTAGGCCCTGCTTGTGGGTCTATATAGATCACTTTATTGCAGTTATCTGTTTATTATTACACACAGGATTAGAATGACAGATATTACCTCTGTATAGATAATCCCAGATCCACCACTCACAATAGGTGATATCACAGCTTATTTACTCCCTTCTGACCTCTGCACAGGTCACAGAGCATGCCTAGAAAACTCCCCCATAGAAGTCAATGAGTCCCCTTCAGACTACTGTGGCTATGGTCCATGGTGTCTTATGTGAGGCATATCTCTAAATGCTGTTAAGAACAGCTTAGTCAAGATGGCTGCACCTATTATCATGTTCAGGAAATAGAAAAAATTGTAAAATCAGAAAGGATTAGAAAAAGGAAATTCAGTGACACATTCCCATTAATGATCTATACTGAGGATATGTGATCAATATCAGGAGCCTGGAAAACCCCTTTAATTACAGTATCTTTAAAAGCTCAACATCAACATGTATTTTGCTTGGTCAAATATGTGTATGATATGAGTAAAGGTGGTAATATGAAAGAAATCAATGTCTAACTCTGGCTATACACATAATACCTCATTCACACATCAGTGTTCGGTCAGTGATTTCCAGTGATTGTGAGCCAAAACCAGGTGCGGCTCTAAACACAGAACAGGTGCAGCTCTTTCCCTTTTACCTTATCTTTGTAGCCTACACTCCTAGCTCACAATCACTGATGGAAATCACTGACTAAAACACTGACGTGTGAATGAGGCTTAAAGCACCAGCTGAGCAAACTTTTGAACCCTCCCCTAACTATGAGAAAAAAAAACATGCACAAGTATTCGGCCAGGCACCTCTGACATGGTTACCTCCTGAGCACACAAAGATCTGGCATGCTGAAACCTAGAGATGAGTGAATCTATTCGCCGCTTCGTAGATTCAATACAAATCTTGGAAATTTTTTACACTGAAGCAAATCCGAATATTTTCAGATTCGCTTTGGAAGATTCGTCTAAAATCTTTGTACGCTAATGCTACGTATGCATTATATCATTTGTATGCTAATACTACACATCTGAGAATTTGTACGCTAATGCGTACATATTCAGTTAAGTAGCGTACTTTTACTGTATGTTCGTTCTTTGTGCGAAGCCTAGACAATAATACGCTAAAGCTTTACACGCTCTTTGTATGCTCAGGCGTAAGTATTCAAGGGAATGTTCACAGAACACAACAGAATAAGGAATGATTTGTATGCAGCTTCGACCGAATAGCTTTGTATTCGTACAAATCTTTTAAAAAACTCGAACATTCGGCGAAGAGCATTTTGGATGATTCGCTCATCTCTACTGAAACCCAATCCAATAGGGTTGACTACTGGGGAAGTCATCATAATATTAGATTGTTTGCATATTCTACTCAAGCTGGAGGTATCCAATAATGTAATGTGTTTAGCCAACTTAAAAGGGTTATATGAAATTAGATATATTTTTCAAGAAAGTACTAGACACAGTCTACAGACAAAGCATAGTCATTGCCTATTAGAAATGCACCTCCTCCAGTTAGGTGTTATCCAGGGATTCAACTTGAGGACCAGCTAAAGATACCTAAGTCCCAAGGTAAGCCGAGTACCTCAACTGAAACAACAGTTATGGGAATGGGTACTATAGGTGAAATTGTGCCATTTGGTTTGTTCTTTCCATGGTGATCACAGCCATCAGATTATTATGGAGAGCTGTCTTTCAACATTGATACAATTGTAGAAATAATAACCTTTAGCATATAGCGTAATTAAGAGTCTTGGTATTTAGGTACAGTAATAGGTTTTTTGAGACTATGAGCCCTTATCAGGGCCGGACTGGGACTGAAATTCAGCCCTGGCATTTTGAAATCAAAGAGGCCCACATGCCTCGACTTTTTAAAGTCCCAGCCAACCCTTTTAGAGGCCCTAAAAATTATTAAAATATAATAATTTAATAAACGTAAACCACACCAAACAAGGTAAATAAACCGCCCCCTGCAGAGAGAGATGGAAAAGCTATATCTCCTGATAAGATACGGGTCTAGAACTCAGACCCGGACTGATCAAAACTTTTGATATGTCTCTGTGACATGTCAAAAGTCTTTCAGTTCATCAGTGGCCCTATTACACAGATTGATGTGTAAAGGTCCTTTTACACGGGCCGATTATCGGCCAAAAAAGCGTTCCTAGGAATAATCGGCCCCTGTAAAAGTGGCCCTAATCAGCCGACGAACGAGCAAAATGCTCGTTTGTCGGCTGATTGGATCTTTTGGTTTGTACAAAAGATCCAATCTGTCGGGCGCACATCACCCTGTGTAAACAGGCGATATGTGCCTGACAGTATGGAGCTTCCCGGCCGCACGAGTGATACAGCGATCACTCGTGCGGCCTGGCGCTCGATTCATCGGGTCGTTTCAAGGTTCCCTGCATGAGTGCCGATGTCGCTGATTGGCGCTCGGTCACGGAGACACATCGGCCCGTCTAAAAGGGCCTTAATAGTGCCCTTAGATGTTCAATGTATGTTTATTATATGTTTCTGGAGGACTACAACTCCCAGCAGGTCCTAAAAGTTTATGATTGTCAGTGCATGCTGGGAGTTGTAGTTCACCGGGGAGGGGGGGGCGTTTAATAACTTTATTTTTTACACTACAGCCAGTGAACCAACCTTCCCAGCCTCCCTGCTGGTTTTTCAGGTTTCTTTAATGTCTGTCCGTCTCACTAGCTGCTCCTCTTCCTGCTGTGAGAGCCTGACCCGCCGCTGCGTTGACTCACTGACTGGAGCTGTGAGCATGGCGGCAGGGTGGGACCTGCACAGCCAGGAAGGAGCCTCTAGCAGTGAGAAACTGCTTCTCCATTGGCTGCTGTGGCCACCGTGAGGATGTAAAGATGCGCCACGCAGCAGGGAGGGGTACAGGCGGCCCAGCGGTCGGCCACAGCGGGCGGCAATAGGATTAAAGTGCGGCGTGCAGCTGCAGCTTCAGGGGGAAGATCAGGGGCATAGCTAAAGGCTCATGCAAGAGTTCAGCTTGGGCCCTCCCCCCCCTCCTCAGCGCTGGTGCACCTAGCTTTTCTGCCGCCAAGTCAAAAATTGAACCCCCCCTCATGCCAAATTCTCACCCTAACCTTTTCCCTCCTAACATTACGTATATCACTACAGAACATACAGGGTACGGCTACATTCACACCACAGTTGTTTTTGCAGCCTCCGATCTGCATATTTTGCGGCTCAGATGCGGACCCATTCACTTCAATGAGCACTGTGTGCTGTCCGCATCTATATGTCCATTCCTATTTTTGTCCATTTGCGGACAAGGATAGGCATTGTTACAGTGGATCTGCAAAAAAAAACGGATGCCATACGGAACATCATCCTTTTTTTGCGGATCCGCAATTTGCAGACTGCAAAACACAATGTTCGTGTGAATGTAGCCTAATACAGCGCCCCATACCTCTTACATCCAGTATAATACAGCGCCCCATACCTCTTACATCCAGTATAATACAGCGCCCCATACCTCTTACATCCAGTATAATACAGCGCCCCATACCTCGTACATCTAGTATAATACAACGCCCCATACCTCTTACATCCAGTATAATACAGCGCCCCATACCTTGTACATCCAGTATAATACAGCCCCATACCTCTTACATACAGTATAATACAGCGCCTCATACCTCTTACATCCAGTATAATACAGCGCCCCATACCTCGTACATCCAGTATAATACAGCGCCCCATACCTCTTACATCCAGTATAATACATCGCCCCATACCTCTTACATCCAGTATAATACAGCGCCCCATACCTCGTACATCTAGTGACGTCTCCTCTGATGTAGATCTTTTCTTTCCTCACCTTCTCCTTTCAGACCAGACGCCATTTTTCAGCCATTTCTCATCTCTGCAGTTTGACAGAAAAAAATCTTAGTTTACTACTTTTCCATCATCCTCCCATCTTCTGGACAAATCATCCTACCACCCCCAGTACTGTGCCACTAGTACCACACAGGTAGTGCCCTTCAATAATTATTGGCACAGTGTCCTAAAATAACTGCGCCCATCAAATAGTGTCCCCGACAGTAATAGTGTAAACATAACGTCACCCAGAAATAACTGCGCTGATACTGTGCCAGGTGCCCCCACAGTAATAGTGCTCCCCACAGTAATAGTGCCCCCCACAGTAATAGTGACCCCCACAGTAATAGTGCTCCCCACAGTAATAGTGCTCCCCACAGTAATAGTGCCCCCCACAGTAATAGTGCCCCCAAAGTCCCAACTAATAATTCTCTGCCAGAGTGCACTTGTTAGTAATAGTGCTCCCAACAGTACTAATGTCCCCACTGTGCCCCAGAAGTAATAATGCTTCCAATGTGCCAGTAAGAAGTGCCCCCAAAATTTCACCCCAATAATGTGCCAGTAAGACGTGCTCCCAAACCCATAGATGCCCCCAAATTATGTGCCAGTAAGAAATGCCCCAATAATGCGCCAGAAGTTTCCCCCCAAAATCATGTGCCAGTAAGAAATGCCCCCAGTGCCCCCATGTGCCAGTAAGAAATGCCCCAGTGCCCCCATGTGCCAGAAAAATGCCCCCAGTGCCAGTAAAAATGCCCCCAGTGCCCCATGCCATAAATAAATGCCCCCAAGTGCCAGTAAGAAATGCCCCCAGTGCCAGTAAGAAATGCCCCCCAGTGCCCCCATGTGCCAGTAAGAAATGCCCCCAGTGCCCTATGTGCCAGTAACAAATGCCCCCAGTGCCCCCATGTGCCAGTAAAAATGGCCCCAGTGCCTGTAATAATGCCCCCAGTGCCAGTAAAATGCCCCCAGGTGCCAGTAAAAATGCCCTCAGTGCCAGTAGAAATGCCCCCTTGTGCCAGTAAAAATGCCCCCAGTGCCAGTAAAAATTCCCCCTGTGCCCCCATGCCATAAATAAATGCTCCAAGTGCCAGTAAGAAATGCCCCCAGTGCCCCCATGTGCCAGTAAGAAATGCCCCCAGTGCCCTATGTGCCAGTAACAAATGCCCCCAGTGCCCCCATGTGCCAGGAAAAAATGGCCCCAGTGCCTGTAATAATGCCCCAGTGCCAGTAAAAAATGCCCCAAGTGCCAGTAAAAATGCCCCCAGTGCCCCATGTGCCAGTAAAAATGCCCCCAGTGCCAGGAAAAATGCCCCATGTGCCAGTAAAAATGCACCCAGTGCCAGTAAAATGCCCCCAGTGCCAGTAAAAATGCCCCCAGTGCCCCATGTGCCAGTAAAAATGCCCCAGTGCCAGTAAAAATGCCCCCATTGCCAGTAAAAATGCCCCCAGTGCCCCATTGTGCCAGTAAAAATGCCCCCAGTGCCAGTAAAATGCCCCCATGTGCCAGTAAAAATGCCCCCAGTGCCAGTAAAAATGCCCACAGTGCCCCCAATAGAGCTCCGGTCCGTGCTACAATAAAAAAAAATTAACACTTTTACTTACCTCCATGGTGCTGGCAGCGATGCGATGCAGGACTCTTCCGGCCTGTGTCCCGCGCTGTACGGCTCAGGCGGCACGATGACGTCATCACGCCGCCTGAGCTGGCCTCTGATAGGCTGCAGGCCTAGTGCCTGCAGCCTATCAGAGGAACGGGCAGGGGAGACACCTCTCCCTCCCCTGACCCGCAGGACGGCGATACAGATGACTATGGAGATGAGCGCTTCCACAATGGAAGCACTCATCTCCCTCTGCCCCGCCGCCGCCCCCATCTGTGTGCAGGGCCGCGCCGCACCTGGCGCGGAGGGCAGCGGACCTTCTGGCATTTGCCAGAAGTGCCAGAAGGCCAGTCCGGCCCTGGCCCTTATACTACATTGCTTATATTTAGTGCTTATGATATATGCTACAGCTGGGTAGTGGCTACTAACATGGGTATGGGGATCACCAGACTCACCTGATGGAAGGATTTGGCATGTTGTATTTCAAGATGCCCGATCCTTTGTTATATGGCAGATAAGCCTCTGCTAGAGGGATCTTCTCAGGGGCTCATTCCCTAATGAATTGATTTATCTCACTAGCAAAAGATCTTCACCTACAGGTGAAGAAGCACCCACCTGCCTGTCGATTGACAGGGCCAAACATCTTGCCCGGCCCTGACAATTTCAAGCATGCACCACTGGCTCAAGTAGCTGTGCAAGAACAGAGGCTCTGCTTCTGCTACTGGAGCAACAACTACGCATTCATTGCTATGCTTCTGGGTAGCGGCGCATGAACGGTTACTTTCCTGAAGCAGATCCACTGTGCTTGTGTCGATGATACACGGTGATCGGCAAAACCTTTACACAGGCAGATTATTAGGAATAAGCATTCATCTGAACGTTCATTTCCGATCATCTGCCTGATAAAGGCGCTATTACACTGCCCGATCTTTCTTATTACACAAGCCGATGCAAACAATGTGGGAGGAATGATTGCTACCACGTTCGTTCCTTCCTCTTTTTGTTCCATTGATTATCAGGTAGCCCATCCCTGATTACATATGGAGATGTACTGCCAATAATCGTCATCTTTCATCCTGATGAAAGAACTCCATTAGGGCACTTTTACACTTTCGTGCTGCCGCAGGTGAACATGTGGGGCCGGAACTACATGTTGTACTTTTGTTCCGGCCGCCTCTCGGCAGGGTTTGCTGCACTGGGCTGGATCCATGGCCCGCCCTCATTACAGTGAATGGGGCCGTAGTGTAGTTCCGGCCCCACACGTGCACTTGCGGCAGGTGTGAAACTAGCCTTAGTTGTTGAACGTGCATTTGCTCATTTATCGTCGATATGAGCCAATTATTGGAAAAGAGCATTCATATGATCCCTCCTTCCTGATAATTGCCTCGAAATCATGTGTTATAACAGAGCTCTAAAGGCAATTTGTAAGGTATGTAGACAGATTGAAACCACTTTCATAGCTTTTCTTCCTTTAGCTTAGCGGAGAAACATGAGATTGATTTCCTTTTTATGTAGAATAACCTTAAGTCCATCAAGAATAATTAGGAAGATTGATACTGGTGCCTGGTTCCTTTTGATCAGTAATCAGTATTGTATATACCATGTCTCTCAGTGTGTACCTGCCCTGTAGACTGCAATCACATTTTTAACAATGGAGTACAGTCCTTGTTCAACATCTGTCACTCTGTGGGTAAATAACACAATGCACAGTTTATTTGTCTACTCAAACCGGTTTAGTGCACTGCTCCATAGAGAAACACAATGTTATTTCTTAATATGCTAACACTTGAGTCAAGTTGACCTAGGAAATCTATCCATGATTAGATAATATATAGTTTTTATTGCAGCCAACCAGGAGGATAAACTGTATAAAGCATTATAGTCCTTTATAAGGTGCTAGAATGGATGTAGTAAACAAGAATGTTAATCCTGCAAGTATCTACTGTAACTCCACATAGGTACACAGTTGGAAATAGAAGCTCAACGTGATATAATGGGAAACTAAAAAGCAACGTTCAGTACAATAGAAACAGAACATAAATACACATGTTAATATGCAAAATTATTATATATGGTTTAGAAATAGTTTTTGTTGTGACTTAGTATTTAAGGTGGCCGTAAATACTGGACAAAAATTGGTTGAAGGTTGAACAAAAATTAAACAATCATATAGTGAACGTTTATTTCACAGATACAGCCACACATATTTTAGTTCATATTGGATGTTACGGTTGTTTAAACTGGCCATGCTAGTTCAATTAAACTGGTCGATGGACGAGGGGTTATGCCAAGACTGATGTAAAAATTGAAAATCAGACATCATATACTACATGACAATATCTTTCTAACAAAGCTAGAAACAGTCCCGTACCAGAGATCTCAGGCTGAAAATTCAAGGGGTGTGTCCTTACCCAGAGGTGTGTCATTTCTGTTGCAGCTCTGGTGAAGATTTAATCTAATTGTGTGTGATCCCCTCAATGAAGTGGATGGAGAAATAAGGAAAAGAACAATCAGCAGGTGGCGCTATACAGATGCATTTTATTGAATAACTCAGTGGCTACACTAAATGTTTAATTACATACAATTACAAAAGTATTCAGATCCAGGTGCTGGTTTGAAAACTGTAGAATCTTTTTTGCGGCACAACCCTTTTAACAGTATGGCAGATCAACTTTTCCACAGAAATCTGTCTTCAGTTGGCATCAATAGTCATAATTTTGACAATGCCAACTGTCTACATTTGAAAAGCCAAATCTGAAGAGCACTGCCACTTATTTGGATGAGTTGATGTGATGTCTATGTTACCAAAAAAAGATGCAGTGCTTATGTTCCTTCAGTATGCTAGAAGGTTTGATCCTTAACAAGGAGAACTCATAAATGTTATAGGGCAAAGAACAGGCCATCAATCTCATAGTCCCGACTGTTATCTGTGTGTTCGCTGAAATGAGTATAAACAGTTTGTTTTTCATAGGATAATATTAATCAAGTTTTAATTTTAACCACATCAAGCGAAAAGTTAGCACAGATTCAGCACTGTTGACCACATTACAAGATTCACTTTTAAATGGTAGCTTTACCATCGGTAACACCACTGATATATTGGGTATTGGGTCTAAATGCAACAACATTATGACCATCTGAAAGTGGCCAGTGTAGAATCACTTTAATGAAATCTGATGGAACACGACACAGTTTTATCTACATACAGAAGTAATGGGCGACTAACAAGTCCAAGTTGCCCATAACCTTAATACGAAGAGATCATTTTTGAAAACAGGCGCATATTAGGGAAATTCTATTTATGACCATAGTGAATCTTATAATACTCATCACAAGAACAAAAAATGCATATTAATTGTGCCAACAATGATCTTCCCTATACAATGACACAAAGTAAGGTGACCATACACATTAGAGAGCTCTCAGCCAACAGCTACTCCTCTTATCTCCTTCAAGCACAAATGATCATGCATGTTGAAACCAGTCATGCTCAATCCTTCTTTCCTTCCAACATCTGCTGCCTGGAGTTGATACCCCACCATACAAATTACATTGTCAACCAGTCTTCCTGAAATACGCAGGTTCAGCCAATCTTCATCTAATGTGTATAGTCACCTTTACTTTTTTGTATCACCTATAAGTTTTTATACCAGTTAAAACCAGATGGTCGCACATCCTTTTTTTCTAAATTATTATTTTCTGATTATGGATTTTTTAAATTCTGTTTCCTGAACACAATTGTGGTGGCAGCCATCTTGCCTGAGCTGTTCTTAATAGCATTTAAAGATATGCTTTACAGAAGCCACTATTTTCCATAGACACAATGGACAGGAGGGGACCTCATTGACTTCTCAGGACGGCAGTACAATTGAACCTAACGCACTGCAAGATATGTAGGACATGTGATGACATCACAGGTCATGTGATCAGTGCCGTCCAATCCTGCACTAGTCACATGACTATAACATCATCACAGGTCCTTTTCAATCCGTCTTCTAAACTGAAGAGGAGAATTGTGGGGAAGAAGCTGCAGTGAGCTCTGCTACAACAGAAGAGGTAAGTGAAGGGAGAAGGAGAGGGATTCTGGGAGTTGTGGTTATTTAACTGGGACTGTATGTTAGGGCAGAAGGGAGGGATGTTATCATGGGACTGTGCGTTGGAGGTGACTTGGGCAGGGTGCTGTTATTTACATGGGACTGTGGTGTGGAGTGATGTTATTTACATGGGACTGCATGTTGGAGGTGGCTGAGGGCAGGTTTATGTTATTTACATGGGACTGTGGGGTGGAGTGATGTTATTTACATGGGACTGCATGTTGGAGGTGGCTGTCGGAGGGAGTGATATTATTTACATGGGACTGTATGTTGATGACGGCTATGGGTGGGAATGATGTTATTTACATGGGACTGTATTTGGAGGGGGCTGTAGATAGAGAGGGATGTTATTTACATGGGACTGTATATTGGAGGGGGCTGGAGAGATGGTGTGATGTTGTATTTTATGTATTCTCCTTTGACATGTATTTAACCATAGCAACCAGCACCGGCACTCTGGGATGTGCTGACTGAAATTTCTCTTTTTTTCTTTGTAAGTTTGTACTGAAGGTGTGGCTATTCCATTTGGTCATGCACTCCTGACCAGCTCATTTGCCCCACAGGTTGTTTTTAATCAGTGCAACTATAAAGCCGAGTGATTTGGCATGCACGCTAGTATCTACATTCCTGAACTGGGGGAGGCCTTTGAAGCACCAGAAATGGCAAAAGGCAGAGTGGATACAGCGTACATGTGGAACAAAACACCCCCTGATTATATGGAAGCCAAGTCTGGCACGTAACAGGTAGGACATAGTGTTAGGTTCCCATTCTGCAGAGAACACCTTGACGATCCGGTGAATGGGCTCAGATAATTTTGTACACAATGTATTTGCCAAGAGTCTATAATTTATTATACAAGCATAGCATGAGCTTTGGAATACTATATCACTATAGCATTTTGTGCTTTATCTGGTTAGCGGTGTGCGGTTGCATTGTATGTATTTTCCTTTGACATGTATTTAGCCATAGCAACTAGCACCTGCACTCTGGGATGTGCTGACTGAAATTTCTCTTTTTTTCTTTGTAAGTTTGTACTGGAGGTGTGGCTACTCCATTTGGTCATGCACTCCTGACCAGCCCATTTGCCCCACAGGTTGTTTTTAATCAGTGCAACTATAAAGCCGAGTGATTCGGCATGCACGCTAGTATCTACATTCCTGAACTGGGGGAGGCCTTTGAAGCACCAGAAATGGCAAAAGGCAGAGTGGATACAGCGTACATGGGGAACAAAACACCCCCTGATTATATGGAAGCCAAGTCTGGCACGTAACAGGTAGGACATAGTGTTAGGTTCCCATTCTGCAGAGAACACCTTGACGATCCGGTGAATGGGCTCAGATAATTTTGTACAAAATATATTTGCCAAGAGTCTCTGATTTTCCAAACAAGCATAGCATGAGCTTTGGAATACTCTATATCATTATGGCATTTTGTGCTTTATCTGGCAGCAGTGTGCGGTTGTATTTTATGTATTCTCCTTTGTGATGTTATTTACACAAGACTCTACTGTGGAGGGAGGGAAATAGCTTTATTTACAAGGGACTGTATGGTGGAGGGGCTGAGGAATTATAATTTCTGAGGACACTAAAGGGAGGAATATAACTTCAGCGGGCACTTCAGGGCGAGCATTATAACAGTAGGGGGAGCGATATAAATACTGGCGGCACTGTAGGGGTATTATAAATCCAGGGGACATTAGACGTTCTTATTACTACTGGATGCTCTATAGGAGAGACTTATAGATCCGCCTTATTTTTACTAAGAGCACTATGGGAGCCTTATTACTACTGAGGGGTCTGTAGGGAGCTTTATTACCACTGGAGGAACAATAGGGGGCCTTATTACTACTGGGAGCTCTGGGGGCATTATTAATACTGGAGGATTCTTCTACTAATGGAGGCACTCTTGGGGAGCATTATCAGTGCTGGGGTCACTGTAGGGTGGAGTGTTACTAATGATGGAATTACTATTGGTAGGACTATTACTTTGGGGGGCACTATTATTTCTCCAGGATAGTATTTGGAGGTTTTGGGGGGCACAGCGAGCATCAGGATAAGACAGTGGGGACTCCAGGTTGGGGGATGATGATAGAAATGTGAGGAAGATAAGATGTCTGTGTGTCACACTCTGCAGAGACAAGGCGGCTGAGAGAAGTAGTCTGGGCTGAATGGAGAAGATGATGAAAGAGAAGATCTACATCAGAGGAGAAGTCACCTGGGAGGCCCTGGATGTGAGGTATGTTCTACTGTATAGCAGGGTTGGGGCGAGGGTCGACATAGAGAATTGGGCCATATTCGTTGGGGCTTGGGCCCTGGATCTTTTGAGACCATAGCAATGCCCCTGGGTAGTAAATAAGCTGTGATATCACCTATTGTGAATGGTGGATCCTGTCTATCTATCTATCTATCTATCTATCTATCTATCTATCTATTTCTATCTATCTGTCTATCTATCTATCTATCTATCTATCTATCTAATCTTTCTGATATCTGTCAATCTAATCCTGCCTATGATGACAATGAGATGCTGCAGAAATGTGATCTGTACAGCACAAGAAGTGGCACCAATTATTAGGCTTAGCGGCCAGTGCAAAAGCTGCAGGGATTCTTTTTTTAAATATAGATTGTGACATGGAACATTTAAAATAGAATATTACCAAAATTCTTTAAAAATATGTTTAATAAAAACTTGATTTAACAATAGGTAATTTTCTGGTGACACATTCCATTCAAAATACCATATGGGTACCTTCGGCTTTTAAATATTCTTTATTGTGCTAAGCTAGAAATGCAAAGTGTTTGATGTTTGCATATATAAAGATAAGTAGAGACAATACATTGGCTCTTTCTAATGTTTTATTATGTAGATTAGTGGCTTGTGCATACTGATGGGGGCACTTACCTGTATTGCAACAGCTTGTGAGAAGCTGACAACATGGGATTCTCACAGAGGTAATTCGATGTGCAGCTGTAGCCAATGAGTGTACTATTGTGGCGTTATAGGTTTGGTTATGGCAGACAGATGAAGCTAGAAATCATTTGTTCTCTGTTTCATGTGATATGTGTGTTGATTACTTGTGGTTTTCTCTCAGGAAGTCATAGTCCATCCTTATTTTTTTAATACATAGCTGCAGACTTTATGTTATGCCTACACTATGATATATATACATCGTGTTTCTCCGAAAATAAGACAGGGTCTTATATTATTTTTTCATCCGAAAAAAGGGCTAGGGCTTCATTTCGGGGTAGGGCTTATTTGGTTTGTAGTGTCAGTGGGTGTTACTGGCACACTCTCTCTCTCACTTTCTCTCTGAGGCAAATGCACTGTGCCCTATCTCTCTATCTCCTCTCTGCACTTGGGAGGCAGGACTCTGGAGCCACTCTGCCAGTGGCACCATGCTCTCTCTATGGTATCTCCTCTTGGGAGGCAGTAGACATGTCTTGTGATTGGGTGAGTGGATTCTGCCATGCCTGCTACCATTCTGGGAACAGTGTAAGGCTACAATATTCCTATTCTCCTTGTCCGTGACATCAGTGACATCATGCGACATAACCTAGCCCTGGAGGTGCTCACTGTATCTAGGGCTTATATTTGGAGTAGGACTTATATTTTAAGCCTACTCCAAAAACCATGCAAAATAGCGCTAGGGCTTATTTTCGGGGTAGGGCTTAATTTTGGAGAGACAGGGTATATATATATATATATATATATCAGCTTTTTATAGAGGATAACCGTTGACAACGGTTATTCTAAGCTGAATGTACCTGCACTCGTCAGATCGCAGAAGATACACAGCTTAAGGCCAGGCAAGTACCAGCTTGGGAGACTGGTTGGGAATCCCTGGTTCAGTTGACTTTTTATAGAGGATACTGCTTAAAATCTATTGGTGGTTACTCATTCTGCTGGTTGTTAGGGGTCTGGGGTTGGATCTCCAATGATAACACATTGATTGGTTATCCTAAGAATTGGTCATTAATGGATATTTCTGTGAGATTGATATACAGCAAATAGCGACACTGGGATAATTGGCAGTAGAAAGTACCATGGCCAGCAGGGTAAAATTTAACAATGTGCCCTTGAGTTCAAATCTGATCTAAGGCTACATTTACACCAATGGGAAAAATGGCCGTATGACAACCTTTTAAGTAACAGCTGCTACACAGCCATTTTTAGAACCAATGTTAAACTTCCAGTGACCAGTATGAGAGAATGTGAGAGCGATAACACCAAATTTAAGACACCTGCTCCCCATTCACACCTGAGACCTTGTAACACTAACGAGTCACATGACACCGGGGAGGAAAAATGGCTAATTGGGCACAATTTGGCCATTTTTACTTAGGGGTGTACTCACTTTTGTTGCCGGCGGTTTAGACATTAATGGCTGTGTGTTGAGTTATTTTGAGGGCACATATAGTTACACTGTTATACAACCTGTACACTGACCACTAAGTGTCACATCTTCAGTGTTGTCCCATGAAAAAATATGATAAAATAATTACAAAACTTTGAGGGGGCTACTGTATATATATATATATATATATATATATATATTTTTTTTTATTAATGGATCTGTCAACACAATCAGGGATGGGGAGGGCATTATATATACAGGAGGTAGGCAAAGTACATGCATTTTTGATGACCCTTAAAAAGTGATGCAAAATGGATGCAAAACGACCATTAAAAATGCATACACAGCCAGAAAATGGATGCAAAATTGTTTGTGTTTGTCATGTGAATGTAGCCTAAGGACAATATCTCCATGAAGCAGGAATGGTTATATTGTTACATAGTTGAAAAAAGACAGATCCGGGTTCATCAACTCCAACTTACAATCCTACTGTGTTGATCCAGAGGAAGACAAAAAGCCCAATGAGGTGGTCACCAATGATTTTATATTAGAGGAAACATTTCTTCCCAACACTAAATAAGTGTGACTTTTCCAGAGATCTAGTACCCATAAAGGTTGTGATATTATCACTTTTCAAGAGTAGACCTTAAAGGGGATGTTCACCTTCAGGGGCTTTGGTATCTGACAATGCTTACCTCTGTGTGAAGTGATTTCAAGCTGTTACATTGTATAGAAGTATTCACTATAATATAATACTGTATTCTGCTAATGGCATGACATATGTTAATATTATAAACACTAGAATAACACCAAAAATATGCAACCAAAGGATGAAAAGCTTCTGGGTAAACTGAATATATAGAATTACAGTGCATTCAGAAATTCTTCAGACCCCTTTTCATAATTTATTATGTTGCAGCCTTACGCTAACCAACAAAAAAGTCTAGTCTTTCTCAATCTGCACTCAATCCCCCTTAATGAGAAAGTGAAAACAGAATTTTAGAAATGTTTATTAAAAAGAACTAACAATTTGCATGCACACAAGTATTCAGACCCTGTGTTATGACACTTGACAGAAAAGAAACAGTTTGGAACAACCAGGACTCTTCCCAGAGCTGACTGCCCTCCCCCCAAACTAAGTAATTGGGGGGAAAGGGCCTTGGTAAAAGGTGAACAAGAACTCAGTAGTCATTCTGGCTGGGCTCCAAATATCCAGTCCGAGAAACTTCCAGAAACTACTGCAGAATTCCACCAATCTGTAGGTTTTTTTTTTTTTATTTTTATGGCAGAGTTGCCAGAAAGAAGCCTCTCCTCATTAAAAGACACATGAAAGTTTGCAAAAAAAAAAAAACACCTAAAAGACTCTTGGACTGTGAGAAACTCTAGTTTGATTGAAACAATTTTTGTTTAAATTTCTGTCCTCTATTCTAAGCGTCATGTTTGGAGGAAACCATGCACTGCCCAATACCATCCCTATACTGAAGCAAGGCGGATGCATGGTGTAGGGATGTTTTTCAGCGGCTGGGACAGGGAGACTGGTCAGGGATGAGGTAAAGCTGGATGGGGGCACAATACAGAGATATTCTTAATGAAAACCTAATCCAGAGTGCTCTGGACTTCAGAGTGAGCTGAAGGTTTACCTTCCAACAAGCACACAGCCAGGAGTGGCTTAGGGACAACTCTGTGAATGTCTTGGAATGGTCCAGCCAGAGGCTTGTCTTTAGCTCAAACATCTCTAGAGAAACCTGAAAATGGCTGTCCACCGACAGTCCCCATCCATTCTGACAGAGCTGCAGAGGACGTGCAGGAAGTGATGAATAAAAGGTCTGAATAAGTATGTCAATGCAATATTTTAGTTTTTTATTTTCAATAAATTTGATAAAGATTTCGAACATTCTGTTTTCACTTTGTCATGATGGGGTACTAAGTGCAAATTGATTGGGAAAATTTGAACTTTTTTTTTTAGCACAAGCATGAAACAACAAAATGTGAAAAAAGTGAAAGTCTGAAGATTACTGAATGTATTGTATGTAACACATATCTCTGTGCAACAAACAAATGAAAGATATCAATGATATATGAATACATAGAAAATATACAGTATAAAATGTAATATATTAAGATTAATGAGTACGTTTACCAGTTGGTACAAAAAGATTAAAAGTAGTAAACAGATAGTATAATATAAAAGGGATATTCTGGATTTAGCAAGATAGCCCCTATCCACATGATAGGGAATAACTACTAGATGAGCAGGGATCCTACCTCTGGGACCTCCAACAATTACGAGAACGGTGACCCTGTACTCCGTCTGGTCCCTGAAATGAACAGCAGGTCAAGCATGAGCACTGTCACTCCATTCATCCCTATAGGAATTTCCATAGAGATGAATGGAGTGACAAGAGTTGCAAGAGCGTTAGTACTCATGCTGGACCTGCTGCACCGTTCATTTCAGGGTGCCCTACAGGGTACAGGGTCCCCATTCTCGTGAGTGTTGAGGCTTCTAGTGGTAGGGACTCCACCAGGGGCGTAGCTAGAACTGACTGGGCCCCACAGCAAATTTTTGTATGGGGCCCCTCCCCAACTTAATGGACGTACTCATACATGCACTCACCACATACATGGACGCACTCATACACGCACTCACCACATACATGGACATACTCATACATGCACTCACCACATACATGGACGCACTCATACATGCACTCACCACATACATGGATTCGCTCATACACACGGTCACCACATACATAGACGCACTCATACACGCACTCACCACATACATGGACGCACTCATACACACAGTCACCACATATATGGACACACTCATACATGCACATAGATGGACATATATACTGTATACACACACATGAACATACAAGTAGTTATACACCTATTTCTACACACAAACACTTACCTTTCCTGTAGACAGCTGATGTCTGGTCCTCACAGGCAGCCTGGAGAAGTAGGTGCCATCACCCCTCTCTGCCATCCAGGGACAGCAGTGGAGGGGTTAATCAGTAACCTGGAGGGAGGGGGGAAGGCAGGCACTGTAGAACTCTGTGTGCAGGAGCAGCCAGCCTGCTCTACACTCGCTTGGTGCTTGGGGGTGGGGCTTGATCCCATAAAGTTCTGCTATTGGCTGGCAGCAGATGTCATAGTAAGCTGCCAGCCAATAGAAAACAGAAAGCAGTACTGGCAAGGGCTGTGCCAGTACTGCGGATCCCAGCCTGAGAACAGCCATAGGAGGAGGAAGTGTACTGTGCCTGCAAGAACCTGTGGTGGGCGAAGCTCCAGTGCTGCTGCTGTAAGTGGCATCCCCTTATATAAAGTGCAGCAGCAATGAGTGAGGACAGCCCCAGATCTAATAAAAACATTCAGTACTGCTCTGGGACCCCTTCTGAGCTCGGGCCCCAAAGCAGTCGCTTCCCCTGCTTCCCTGATAGCTACGCCACTGGACTCCACGATCTAATAGTTATTCTCTATCCTAAGGATAGGGGATAACTTGCTACAATCAGAATACCCCTTTTAATGGGTTCCTTCTCGAAGCTGATCTAAAATGGGCATTTGGTGGAAGAGTCCAGGCATGGGTGAAAGAGTCTTGTATGTGGCTTCTATCTGCCTGCTTGGCATGCTGGACAATCTCTCACTGTTTGCGTTCTGTCAATCAAGCCAAGTAGCACATAGAGAGCTGCACAGCAAACTTATTTCCCCATCTCTGATTCATTTTTAAACTATCTTTTTTCTGAAACATAGCTGTCATGAGGAAGCTGTAACCTGTGTCCATTGATCCCTGCTGCACTGTACTTTGTGTGCTCCTGATCCTGTGAGTGACATATACGCGGCAATGTTCTGTGGTGCGCAAGCACCGGAAATGCAATCATACGGCGTATGCACGAAATCTAGGATGGAATCACGCCTGAAACTATACTAAAGGCTGTCAATCAAATGCAAAAGGAAGAGAAGGGGGTGCGGCGAGCTTGACTTCAAGTGAGAAAGCTGCTGTCCCCTTGACTTCAATAACCTCATTTACATATGGCCTGCCGTGGAATAAAAGTCTTTTTTTCTGTGATCATGTACATCGGACATCTAATATATAAAGCTGAGTGTATGTATGTGTGTGTGTATGTCCGCTAAAGGAATCCGCAACGTCGCATTTACAATCATGAAATTTGGCACACAGGTACATCGGGTGTCTGTGAAGGTGTTAGACCGGGTCTCAGCTCTGCTTCAGGACGTACTGTTCCTGAGATATTCCCAAAAAATGCAAATATGGCACATCACATGACCTACATTAGCCAATAGAAGCCTGCAGGTCTTTCTCTTCATGTCCCAACTGCCATACACACGGTCACATGTCGCATATCAGCCAATAGAAGCTCGCAGGTCCACATACACACAGTTTTATACCAGGTTTCCACAACAACCCAGCCATTTTTCTTTACTGCTTTACTACTTCACCTCCTCTCCCTCTTGCTGTTGGAGGTCCTCAGGGTTCAGCCCTAGGTCACTTCCTCTTTTCTCTCTACACATCCCTTATTGGACAGACTATTAGCAGATTTGGTTGCCAGTACCATCTCAATGCTGATGACAACCAACTACACACTTCATCCCGTAACATCACCCCTACTGTATTGCAGTCCGCTGTCTTGTCCTCTCTCTATCTGAAACTAAATATTTCCAAAACTAAACTTCTGGTGTATCTTCCATCCACTAACCTACCTAAACCTGATATCTCCATCTCATTGTACGGCACTACCATCACGACTAGGCAGCATGCACCGTTGTTGTGTTTGACACTGATTTTTCATTCACCCTCTATATTTAATCTCTTGCCCGCTCATGCTGCCTGCACCTCAAAAACTTCTCTAGAATTCTCCTCTTCCTTACTGTGGAAACAACAAAAACTACTGTGAAGGGGCGCAATGAGGGCATAACAACTATGAAGGGGTGCAATGAGGGCATAATTACTGTCAAGGGGTGCAATGAGGGCTGAGGGCATAGCTACTGTGAAGGGGTGCAATGAAGGCATAACTACTGTGAAGGGGCGCAATGAGGGCATAACTACTGTGACGGGGTGCAATGAGGGCATAACTACTGTGAAGGGGTGCAATGAGGGCATAGCTACTGTGAAATGGTGCAATGAAAGCATAACTACTGTCAAGGGGTGCAATGAGGGCATAGCTACTGTGAAGGGGTGCAATGAAGGCATAACTACTGTGAAGGGGTGCAATGAAGGCATAACTACTGTGAAGGGGTGCAATGAGGACATTACTACTGTGAGGTGGCTCAATAGGGGCATAACTACTGTGAGGGGGAGAAAATGAAGGTGTAACTACTATGAAGGGGTGCAATGAGGGCATTACTACTGTGAGGGGGGCTCAATAGGGGCATAACTACTCTGGGGAATAAAAATGAAGGCGTAACAATTGTGAAGGGATGCAGTGAAGACAGAGAAAGGACTCATCTCGGGTGACAAACACCTTAGGCACGCCATTTTTAACAGTGCTTCACTAGGAAGCGCCCGGTCACTCTGTTAATTTTGTTTCTGTTATAACAGGGCCTTGCTGCAGAAAGTCTATTTACAATGCTGGCACAGTAAGGAAGTCAAGAACAAGCTCAGATCTTACATGTCACTGAGACATCTTAGATGTGCTTGGCTGACTCTTCAAGAAATGACTTTGTTGTTGATAAGCCAGAGCTAACAATCTAATTTCCTTGTCACAGAGAATACGCATAGAAACACTACAGTCAACGCAATTCATCAGAATTGGAATGTGAAAGAGGTAAAAAGGTCAGGTAATGCAACGGTGTATTTAGGAAAATTGTTGCAATGGGTCCTATGGAAGTGATGCTGATATATAATTCTGCTAACCATCATGACTTCCATTAATAAGCTTAGGTAACGGTTTGAGGAAATTACATAAATTATACAATAGTAACAACGCATTTTGTCAATAAGTATGATAGAGCTGAGCTAAATAGAACACCATCTACATGCTGATGACTTTGCCATTTGTTTATGTGTGTAGAGGAGTAAAGCTGTGAGTCTAGTGTAAACTTGTAGCTGTGAGTTGGGGGATGTCTGGTAGACGACAGCTTTTCTTTCTTACAGCACTGGTATGTTAGGGGGATGGAAAGAACAGAACATTCAAAGTATGTCTGAATAGGAGGCAAAGGGGGAAGAAACATTTCACGAGCAGAACTTTACAAGCCTTTTCTCTTAAACAACAGTTTACTTTAGACAGCTTAGATATATTTTCTGCCATTTGATATCTTTTTGTGAGCTGTAAATTGTATAATAGAATATACGACCTGCACTTCACGGTGTTACAAATTGGTGTCTATCTAAGTAATCGAAAGCACTAAATTTATACATAAGTTATACCAGTTTATTAGAAGCGTATGATGAATGACTGGCTCCCTGCTACAGCAGGCAAGATTTATGTCACCTCAGCAAGCAAAATGTAAATGATTAACACTTACTAAATTTCATTGTGCTTTATGAATAGTCACAGCATTAAGGCAGTGTTAGTATATGAAAATGATTCTTTACAAAGTCATCAGTCGCTGCAAGATAAAGGGGTGGGTTAACGTTGGCTGTGGTTTCACTGGCTGTTTACAGTAGAAAGCAGCTACTATACAGGAAGCATATTGCTTATCTAGCTACAACTACTTGATAGTGTCTTCATTTACTATTGTCAGCCAATCTTAAAGTAATAAAATGTGGCAAAAGGTCTATAGGGCCGTTCAGGCACAGATAACATCTGAAAAGGACACTACAAATCAATATACAATGCAGGAAGGCATTAATAATACAGACAAATTTCACGTGGGTAGATAAATGTCAGAATCAACGGCTGCATGAATGACTGAATGAAGCTGTTCATTTACATTATTGTTGGCAGCACATCTCCTTGTGTAAAAGATGCTAGCGTAAAGGATCCGATCAAACTTGCTTGTTGGCTATTGCATCCCTTTAGAACAGGCAAGTGATCCTGAATAAATATTACTTTCGGACGATAATCCGCTGTTGTAGTAGCCAGCAACATCTACTACATAATGGACACCAACTTCTGGGCCAGAGCTACACTGAAACAGCTGACCGGCAGAGGAGTGGGGTGTCCGACCCCCACCAATCAGATATTGCTAGCCTATCCTGAGAAGAGGCCAGCAATACTAAAATACCCCTTTAAGTACCAAATTGTACATTCTGGATTATTGGGCAGTCTGGACTAGTGGACACAAAAGTTAAAATAAAGATCCTCCAGGAAGACTGCAAGATTAGCTGGCATAAGTGAATTCATTCTTAAATAAAATGAGACTTCTGATTCTAAACTTGGAGACTTGAGGGGGAAGAGGGTAAGAAGAATCAGAAAGGTTAGATTTTAGTCTGTCTGATCCTTCCTTCCCTGAGGAAATAAGTAGCGGCTCCAGAGGTGGAGTCGGGAAACTTTAGCTGACAATTAGTGATTGCATATGGGCTACCATGAATTGGATCTGTCAATAGACTATGCTGGCCTAAGGGCAGCACAGTATGGGGACAGGTCCACCCTCCTATGGGACAAAATATACTGTGTTGTTTGGCTAGAATACATCAGGGACAGGGGCAGACATCAGAGGGCCCCTGTGCAAAAAATGTGCCTGGGCCCCCTCACCCCCCTCCCAAAGCCAAATTCTCAACCTAACACATACAGCAATACAAAACATACAGGGTAAGGCTACTTTCACACCTGCAGCACTACGCTCCGGCCACCTAATCTGGCAGAGAATGCAGCGGTTTGTCTCCCGCTGATTCTCTGCATTTTTGCCAGATTGTGGCCGGATGTCTGCTGGACCTCATTATAGTCAATGGGGCCGGCAGGCATTCTGCATCCAGCAGTGCCGGAGCCGGTGAATTCCAGCAGGCTGTTCTCTGCTGGAACATCCTGCCAGAATCACTAACTCAGATGTGAAAGTAGCCTAATACAGGTCCACATACCTCTTACATCCAGTGACGTCTCCTTAGATGTAGATGTTCTCTTTCCTCATCTTCTCCTTTCAGACCAGACCACCATGATGATATCTTTCAGCCATATATAGTCTCTGCATAGTTTGACAGACAGACATCTTAGTTTCCTAGTTTTCCAACATCCTCCTCCCACCTTCTGAACACCCCATCCTGCCATGCCCAATAATGTGCCTGCTGTGCTACCTATACTAGTTACACACAGATAGATCCTCTTTAATTCTTTAATTTAATTACTTACACACAGTGTCCTAAAAAATAACTGCACCAAGGAAACAGTGTCCCCAACACTAACAGTGTAAACATAATGTTCCCCAAAAATAATTGTGCGAAGGTGATAATATGCCAGGGTGCCCCCCACAGTAATAGTGCTCCCCAAAGTCCCACCAATAGAAATAATTATCTACCAGACAACACGTAGTAGTAATAGTCCCTACTGTGTCCCAGAAGTAATAATGCTTCCATAGTGCTAATACTAGCATTCATGTTTCTCATTTTCCCTCAATTTTAAAAATAATATATAATTAAAAATAATATGAATAAAATAATAAAGCCCACCATAATGCCCCCGGTAGTAATAATTCTCTTTACAATGTGTAACAGTAAAAATAAAAATGCCATGTTGTGTGCCAGTATAAAAAAATACCTCTTTTTAGTGCCCCTTGTAGAGCCAATGTCCCCATAGTGCCCTAATATGTGCCAATGCCCCCAACTGTGTGCCCAAAAAACTGTTGTTGCGACCCCAGTTGAGCGAAGGTCCCCATAGTGCCATAATTTGGGCCAGTATAAAATACTCCTATATTGTGCCCCAATAGTGCGCCTCCCCTTGTCCTCATGGTACCTAACAATGTGCCAGTATAAAATGTCCCCATAAGGTGTGCCAGTATAATGCCCTATATAATTACCCCAATAGTGCTCCTCTCCCCCTTCTCCATAGTGCCCCCATGTGCGTCAGTATATAAGATAGAGTCCCCAGTAGATGCCCCCATAGTGCTCCCCCCTTCTCCATAGTGCCACCCATGTGTGCCAATATATAAGATAGGGCCCCAGAAGATGCCCCTACAGTGCTCCTCTCCCCCATTCTCCATAGTGCCCCCTCCATGTGTGCCAGTATATAAGATAGGGCCCCCATAGTGCCTACCATGTGTGCCAGTATATTCGATAGGGCCCCCATAGTGCTCCTCCCACTCCATAGTGCCCCCCATGTGTGCCAGTATATTAGACAGGGCCCTCATAGTTCTCCTCTCCCTCCATAATGCCCCCCATGTGTGCCATTACATAACATAGTGCCCCCATGTGTACCAGTATATACGATAAAGCCCCCATATTGCTGCTCCCCTTCATAGTGCCCACCATGTGTGCCCGTATATTAGATAGGGCCCCCATAGTGCTCTTCCCCCTCCATAGTGCCCACCATGTGTGCCAGTATATTAGATAGGGCCCCCATAGTGCTCCTCCCACTACATAGTGCCCCCCATGTGTGTCAGTATATTAGATAGGGCCCTCATAGTGCTCCTCTCCCTCCATAGTGCCCCCTCATGTGTGCCATTACATAACATAGTGCCCCCCCAGGGTTGCCAACCTTCCTTTTAAAATTTTCTGGACAACTTAACAAAAAATTACGGACAGCTTAAATTTTTTACGGACATAGGCCCCGCCCCTTTTTAAAGACCACACCCCCATTCCACGCCCTAAAATGACTTAAAGAGAATGCCCTTGAATCACAAACACTGTTACATCCCCACTGCTCTAGTCTGAGTGCTTTGATTGTATGGCTGCAGTGACAATGCTTGTGGGCTGGGGAGACACTGGGGAGATGTGACAGCCGGGGAGGACACCCTGCAGGGCTTACTCACCACTCAGTGCCTGCATCACCACCTCCGCTGCCCGCTGTTCAAGTACCACTTGGTCTTGCAGAGCTGCACAGTCCTGTCGCCTAAAGCTGGGGACACAGTTACACTCAGCTGAAGTGAAGTTTAGGGGCAACTTGGTACAAAGTACCACGCACATGAGAGCTTCCCCCTCTGCAGTGGTCTCAGATTGGATGCTATGTAGGCTTAGGGCAGCACAGGGCTCTGAAGGGTCAGGGTGGCACAGTGTGGTGCTATATAGGATTAGGGTGGCACACAGGGCTCTGCAGGGTCAGGGTGGCACAGTGTGGTGCTATATAAAATTAGGGTGGCACACAGGGCTCTGCAGGGCCAGGGTGGCACAGTGTGGTACTATATAGGATTAGGGTGGCACACAGGGCTCTGCAGGGCCAGGGTGGCACAGTGTGGTACTATATAGGATTAGGGTGGCACACAGGGCTCTGCAGGGCCAGGGTGGAACAGTGTGGTGCTATATAGGATTAGGGTAGCACAGAGGGCTCTGCAGGGCCAGGGTGGCACAGTGTGTGCTATATAGAATTAGGGTGGCACACAGGGCTCTGCAGGGTCAGGGTGGCACAGTGTGGTACTATATAGGATTAGGGTGGCACACAGGGCTCTGCAGGGTCAGGATGGCACAGTGTGGTGCTATATAGGATTAGGGTGGCATACAGGGCTCTGCAGGGCCAGGGTGGCACAGTGTGGTGCTATATAGGATTAGGGTGGCACACAGGGCTCTGCAGGGCCAGGGTGGCACAGTGTGGTGCTATATAGGATTAGGGTGGCACACAGGGCTCTACAGGGTCAGGGTGGCACAGTGTGGTCAGGTGCTATATAGGATTAGGGTGGCACACAGGGCTCTGCAGGGCCAGGGTGGCACAGTGTGGTGCTATATAGAATTAGGGTGGCACATAGGGCTCTGCAGGGTCAGGGTGGCACAGTGTGGTACTATATAGGATTAGGGTGGCACACAGGGCTCTGCAGGGTCAGGATGGCACAGTGTGGTGCTATATAAGATTAGGGTGGCACACAGGGCTCTGCAGGGCCAGGGTGCACAGTGTGGTGCTATATAGGATTAGGGTGGCACACAGGGCTCTGCAGGGCCAGGGTGGCACAGTGTGGTCAGGTGCTATATAGGATTAGGGTGGCACACATGGCTCTGCAGGGCCAGGGTGGCACAGTGTGGTGCTATATAGGATTAGGGTGGCACACAGGGCTCTGCAGGGCCAGGGTGGCACAGTGTGGTGCTATATAGGATTAGGGTGGCACACAGGGCTCTGCAGGGCCAGGGTGGCACAGTGTGGTCAGTGCTATATAGGATTAGGGTGGCACACATGGCTCTGCAGGGCCAGGGTGGCACAGTGTGGTGCTATATAGGATTAGGGTGGCATACAGGGCTCTGCAGGGCCAGGGTGGCACAGTGTGGTGCTATATAGGATTAGGGTGGCACACAGGGCTCTGCAGGGCCAGGGTGGCACAGTGTGGTCAGGTGCTATATAGGATTAGGGTGGCACACAGGGCTCTGCAGGGTCAGGATGGCACAATATGTCTTGTAAGCTCAGGGTGACATAGTAATGCAATGTTAATTTAGGATGGCACAGAAAGGTCTAGGGTGGTGGTGGCACATTACATGACTTTAGGGAGCACTGCAGGTTTGGGTGCTAACTCCCCCCTTCCTGTTCACTTACCACGAATCTGCAGGGTCAGTGCAGGGGTAGGCTGGACCCACGTGCTGTCTTTTACTGGCACCTGTCACACACACTGATGCACATAAAATGGACTCCAGTCCACAGCAATCGGCATCTGCCCGCGCGGGAAGCCAAGCTCCGCCCCCTAGTCCCTCCTCTCTCCTCCCTAGCAGCAGGCTCGTCGTGCTGGTCCTCCTCCTCTCTGTGTTGTGCCCTCCTCCAGCTGCCAGCAGTCCTCCCCATGGCCCCAGTACCTCAGGTAAATCCATCTGCTGAGTGCTGCTGACTCGTGACGCTGATCCTGCCTGCTTCTGCCTTGCGCGCACCGGCCAGCCCACTCCAAGCGCCGCCGGGGAACAGTTCTCTGAACTGCACGCATGCGCAGTTTACACTTAAGGATTTCGGCACAAAAATTTACGGACGTTGTTTTTTTCTGCCGGACGCTACGGACGGCAGAGAAAAACAACCATTTTTTGCGGACTGTCCGTAAATTTACGGACGGTTGGCAACCCTGTGCCCCCCATGTGTGCCAGTATATACGATAAAGCCCCCATATTGCTGCTCCCCCTTCATAGTGCCCACCATGTGTGCCAGTATATTAGATAGGGCCCCCATAGTGATCCTGCCCCTCCATAGTGCCCACCATGATTGCCAGTATATTAGATAGGGCCCCCATAGTGCCCATCCCCCTCCATAGTGCCCCATGTGTGCCAGTATATTAGATAGGGCCCCCATAGTGCTCCTGCCCCTCCATAGTGCCCACCATGAGTGCCAGTATATTAGATAGGGCCCCCATAGTGCCCATCCCCCTCCATAGTGCCCCATGTGTGCCAGTATATTAGATAGGGCCCCCATAGTGCTCATTCCCCTCCATAGTGCCCCCATGTGTGCCATTACATAACATAGGGCCCCCCCCCATGTCTGCCAGTATTTAAAATATGGCCCCCCATAGTGCTGCTCCTCATCTATAATGCCCCCATTGTGCTCCTCCTCTATAGTGCCCCTCATGTGTGCCAGTACTTAACATAGGGCCCCCAGCAGATGTCCAGATAGGCCACTAGTAAAACGTAAATAAAAAATAATTAACACTTATACTTACCTCCTTGCCGCTTTCAGCCAGGCGATGCAGGTCTCTTCTGGACTGTGTCCCACGCTGTACAGCTCAGACGGTGCGATGACGTCATAGCGCCGCCTGCGCTGGCCTCTGATAGGCGACAGGCACTAGGCCTGCAGCCTATTAGAGGAACGGGCAGGGGAGACGCCTCTCCCTCCCCTGCCCTGCAGCATCTATCTGTACCGCTGTCCTGAGGACGGCGATACAGATGACTATAGAGAGAGGAGCGCTTCCACAATGGAAGCGATCATCTCTCCCTGCCACCGAACCTCTCATGGGCCCCCCTCCCTCACTGAGCCCCTGTGCAGCCGAACTGGCTGCACAGGTGGTATGTCTGCCCCTGATCAGGGAGAGCAATTCCCCAACTTCCGCCGGCATTCAGGGTGATTAACCCCTTCCCTCTCTATGACATACTATTACATCATGGCAGCAGGGTCGTTCCCACTCTGTGCCGTAATAGTATTCCATGGTAATGGCACGGGCCATCACGGGTGCTGGCTGTATTATACAGGAGGCACCTGACTCTGATTGCAGGGATTAGAGATAACTCTGATCACGACAGTTTAACCCCTCATATGCCCATGGTGAATGGCATCTGCAGCAACTGAATGGTTAGACAGAGGAAAGGAGCTCCCTCTGTCTCCGATCTGCATTCTGTGAACGCAATCGTGGGGCGCTGAGTACTTAGCAAGGCAGCTGGGGCCATTTGAAGGGCCCAGTGCCTGCCATGTCCCGGCTGCTGATATATCCTCTGGAAGGCTGTATTAGCATGCCTATCAAAATGACTATGCACTGTAATAGTTTTATAGTACAGTAATCT
This sequence comes from Rhinella marina, assembly GCA_900303285.1. Taxonomy (NCBI): domain Eukaryota; kingdom Metazoa; phylum Chordata; class Amphibia; order Anura; family Bufonidae; genus Rhinella; species Rhinella marina. The sequence goes on from ONZH01015188.1 coordinate 81,342, forward strand.
GACCAAGGACAACATCTGTACAGAGTTTGTATGTTCTCTCTGTGTTTGCGTGGGTTTCCTCCGGTTACCTCAAAGACATACTGATAGGAAACTTAGATTGTGAGCCTAGCAGTGTTCCCAGTGACATCACCGGCACTAATAGGCTGGCTTTAGCGCTGTTCTAACCTGTAAAACAGCTAGGGCAACACTAAAGCTCACCCATTAGTGTCGGTTACACATAGCTGGTAAGCTCGTAAACAAAAAAGCCCCCCGATGCACATCTCAGAGGGACTGCCTGGGTGAAGAAGGGGATATGTTTAGGTTCAGCTCTGAACCCAGACAACCCCTTGAACAGTTTAATGATGGCTATCTCCTGTGTTTCTGAATGCACTACAACCCATCAATTGATGTGAGGTGGGCAGGGAGAGCCAGGGG
>ONZH01015189.1:0-32486 GCA_900303285.1 Rhinella marina
CAGAACATTCTCTGCCCCAATTCGCAAGACCTTTAGCAGCCTCCGTGTGCTAACAGTGGGGATTTACCAGTGTTGTCTGAGGAGGTGGTGGACAATGGCGAGACACAGGTGTCGGGGGGTGAGGTAGTTGAAAGTGAAGCAAGTTACAGTGGGGACTCTTTGGGGGGACTTTCTCATGATGGGACAGATTCAATTGTGTTTAGAAAGGCTGATGGGCTTCCGTCAGCACTGTGTGTATAGAACCCCATGGCCTTTCATAAAAAATAGTCTGGCGATGACCCCAAGGCAATTTTCCGGGATACGGTAATGGTGACCCACTTAAAAATGCTGCCTGACAACCTGGCGGTGAACCCCTGATTGTCTGTCTTTCAATAAGATTGCAGTGTAAAGCATGGTGGTGAGCCTCAGTAATAGGATTGCAGTGTAAAGCATGGTGGTGAGCCTCAGTATGACTTTTTGGATGGAGATTGCATGTGGTCACGTACTCCCTGGAACCCCGTAGTCACCCCTTCTCTGATGTGCTACCCCAGAACATTCTCTGCCCCAATTCGCAAGACCTTTTGCTGTCTCAGTGTGCTGACAGTGGGGATTTACCAGTGTTGTCTGAGGAGGTGGTGGACAATGGCGAGACACAGGTGTCGGGGGGTGAGGTAGTTGTATGGGAAGCAAGTTACATTGGGGACTCCTTGGGGGGACTTTCTCATGATGGGACAGATTCAACTTGGGTGGATCAGGCACAGGAACAGATCAATTTTTTTTTTTGTGTGTTTATTTAACTTTTATTTAGCACAAATAACCACAGAGATATTTATTCGTTCTCTTCGCTGCGCAGTCTGGCGTTGGGGTTCGTCACTTTGATGGCGAGCTGTGCTGCTCTCTCCACAATGGTCTTTAGGTCTTTGAGGAGACATTGTGGGCGATTTCTGCACAGAAGGACTTGTTGCTCATCAACAGAACCTCGAGCTCCTTGACATTGTGGACCAGGAATTTGCGGAACCCTGTGGGCAGCATGTGTTTGGTCTTCTTGTTGCTACCGTACCCAATGTTGGGCAATATAGATATGCAGGTAATATTATTTTTCACACCTATCCCAAAAAAAAATTTACGCAGTTTGCGCAAATAAAACTGGACACTGGAACTGGAGAGAGGGCCTGTAGGTGGACCTCCGAAAAAATTGTTTGGAGAGAGGGCCTGTAGGTGGACCTCCGGAAAAATTGTTTGGAGAGAGGGACTGTAGGTGGACCTCCGGAAAATTGTTTGGAGAGAGGGCCTGTAGGTGGACCTCCGGAAAAATTGTTTGGAGAGAGGGCCTATAGGTGGACCTCCGGAAAAATTGTTTGGAGAGAGGGCCTGTAGGTGGACCTCCGGAAAAATAGTTTGAAGAGAGGGCCTGTAGGGGGCCCTCCTGAAAAATTGTGGTAAAAGAGTGCCAGTTGGACCTCTAAAAAATGGCGTTTTTTTAGTCAGCGTTAGGCAAAGACGACATGGAGGAGGAGTAGGAGGAGTAGAGAAGAGGAATCGGATACATAAGTAATGTTAATCTTTAGCTGCTTTCCCCCGGAGGAGATTTGAATTCCGGTGAAATCCAGGCTTGGTTCATTTTAATAAGCGTCAGCCTGTCAGCGCTGTCAGTTGACAGGCGTGTACGCTTATCGGTAATGACGCCACCAGCTGCACTGTATACCCGCTCTGACAGCACGCTAGCGGCAGGGCAGGCCAGCACCTCCAAGGCGTACAGCGCCAGTTCAGGCCACGTGTCCAGCTTTGATACCCAGTAGTTGTATGGAGCAGAGTGATCACGCAGGACGTTGGTATGGTCAGCTAGGTACTCCCTCACCATCTTTCTGTACAGCTCCCCCCTACTCTGCCTAGACTGGGGACAGGTGACAGTGTCTTGCTGGGGTGACATAAAACTGGCAAAGGCCAGTGCTGGACAAGCTGCCTGCTTGGCTCCTTTCCCCCGCTACTTGACCCACAGAACCATGCCCTCTGCCGCTAGCGGCGTCAGATGGGAAGAATTGTTTCAGCTTGTGCACCAGGGCCTGTTGATATCTATTCACTCTCATACTCCTTTCCTCTGCAGGGATGAGAGTGGAAAGGTTCTGCTTGTACTGTGGGTCCAGGAGAGTGAACACCCAGTAATCGGTGTTTGAAAAAATTCTTCTAACGCGAGGGTCACGGGATAGGCAGCCTAACATAAAGTCTGCCATGTGCGCCAGAGTCCCAACATGCAAGAATTCCCTCTCCTCACTGGCCTGACTCTCCATTTCCTCCTCCTCCTCCTCCTCCAAGTCCTCCTCTTCAGCCCATACACGCTCAAGAGTTAAGGACTGAGCACTGGTACCCTCTACTGTCTCGCCGACATTCTCCTCCTTTTCCTCCTCATCCTCATCCCCCTCCTCCGATACGCGCTGAGAAACAGACCGGAGGGTGCTCTGGCTATCAAGCGACGTATCTTCCTCCACCGTCTCTTGTGACAAGCGCAAAGCATCCAACTTAATGCTGAGCAGTGAGTTTTTCAACAGGCAATGCAGCGGGATGGTGAGGCTGATAATGGCTGCATCGCCGCTGACCATCTGTGTTGACTCCTCAAAGTTGCTCAACACCTGGCAGATATCAGACATCCACATCCACTCCTCATTGTAGACTTGAGGAATCTGACTGACCTGACTACCAGTTCTGGTGGAAGTTGACATCTGGCAGTCTACAATCGCTCTGCGCTGCTGGTAAACTCTGGATAACATGTATAATGTAGAATTCCATCTCGTGGGCACGTCGCACAACAGTCGGTGAGCGGGCAGTTGTAGGCGGCGCTGCGCTGCCCTGAGAGTGGCAGCATCTGTGGTCGACTTGCGGAAATGCGCACAGATGCGGCGCACTTTAATGAGCAAATCAGACAGATTGGGGTATGTCTTGAGGAACCGCTGAACTATGAGATTGAACACGTGGGCCAGGCATGGCACATGTGTCAGTCTGCCGAGTTGCAGAGCTGCCACCAGGTTACGTCCGTTGGCACACACAACCATGCCTGGCTTGAGGTTCAGCGGTGCCAGCCACAGATTGTTCTGCGCTGTGATGCCCTGTAACAGCTCTTGGGCGGTGTGCCTTTTGTCACCTAAGCTCAGCAGTTTGAGCACCGCCTGCTGGCGCTTACACACGGCACTGCTGCTGCGCCTAGAGCTACCGACTGAAGGTGCCATGCCCACGGATGGTAATTCGGTGGAGGAGGAGGAGGGGTGGGAGGAGGAGGAGGCATAGTACGTCTGAGAGACCGTGACCGAGGTAGGCCCCGCAATCCTCGGTGTAGGCAGTACATGAGCGGCCCCAGGGTCATTCTCGGTCCCAGCCTCCACCAAGTTAACCCAATGTGCCGTCAGTGAGATATAGTGCCCCTGCCCAGCAGCACTTGTCCACGTGTCCGTGGTTAGGTTGACCTTCTCAGAAACAGCGTTGGTCAGGGCACGGATAATGTTCTGTGACACGTGCTGGTGTAGGGCTGGGACGGCACATAGGGAAAAATAGTGGTGGCTGGGGACCGAATACCGAGGGGCAGTCACCGCCATGAGATTGCGAAAGGCCTCCGTCTCTACCAGCCTATAGGGCAGCATCTCCAGGCTAAGCAATTTGGAGATGTGGACGTTGAGGGCTTGGGCATGTGGGTGGGTGGAACTGTATTTCCTTTTGCGCTCCAGCGTCTGCTGTAAAGACAGCTGAACGCTGCGCTGGGACACATTGGTGGACACTGTGGAGGATCGTAGAGGAGAAGGTGTGGTTTTCCAGCGGGAGGCGCTCGTGCCGGGGTCCTGGGCAGGGGGTTGACTAGCAGAGGCAGCGAGTGACGCAGGGGGTTGACTAGCAGAGGCAGCGAGTGACACAGGGGAAGGAGCAGTGGTGTAACCCGCAGGAGGTGGTGAACGGCCTTGGTTCCATTGAGTGGGGGTTTTAGCACTCATATGCCTGCGCATGCTGGTGGTGGTTAGGCTAGTAGTGGCGGCACCCCTGCTGATCCTGGTGTGGCACAGGTTGCACACCACAGTCCGTCGGACATCCTCACTTTCTTTAAAGAACCTCCAGACTTGCAAACATCTAGGCCTTGCCACAGGAGCTTCACTACGTGAAACAGTTGCTGCTGATGCACCAGCTCTGACCCTGCTTCTCCCTCTGGCCACACCACTGCCTCTTACAACCTGTTCTGGTGCAGCACTCGCCTCCGCCTCAGAAGCACTGTCTTCACTCGGCATATCAACCCAGCTTGGGTCAGTCACCTCGTCATCCTCCGATTCCTCAGTCTGCTCCCCCCTCGGACTTCCTGCCCTGACAACAACTTCACCACTGTCAGACAACCGTGTCTCCTCATCGTCCGACACCTCTTTAAAACTTCTTCCACTAAGTCAACATTGTCATCATCATTATCATCATCACCCACAGACTGCGACAGTTGGAAAACTTGGACATCGGGAACGAGGTCAGCAGCAACCTGAGAAGTGGTTTGTGACTCTGGGAAGGGTCCAGAAAACAGTTCCTGAGAGTATGCCGGATCGCATTCCAAATTTTCCTGGGAGGGGGCAGACTTGGCGGAAGGAGGTTGAGGTGGAGGAGCCAGAGGAGTGCTCCCTTGGGTAATGTGGGTGGACTGCGTGAAAGACTGACTGGTGGACAAATTACTTTAAGCATTGTCCGCAATCCACGACATCAGCTGTTCGCACTGTTGTGGTTTCAACAGTCCTCTACCACGTGTCCCTGTAAGTTGAGACATGAAGCTAGGGAGTGTAGCTCTGCGGCGTTCCCCTTCTCCCTCATCAGCAGGTGGTGTCTCACCCTGCCCAGGACCACGGCCTCTGCCCCCTGCAGTAATTAAATGCCCACACCCTTGACCCTTAGCCCTGGGGTTCAACATTTTCTGTATATAAGTGTATTATATAAAAAATAAATGGGCCTGCTGTACTGAAACCCACAAACTTGTTCAGTCTGGTTTAATTAACCCTAGAATGCGTATTGGGGGCCTTTTAGGCCCCCATGCTTACTTTTTTGTTATTATCTGCAAAATTACTTAAGTTAGAATTTTGAAACTCCAGGTAATCCTCAAGAATGTCGTTGTTGGTAATATCCAGTTGTTCATATATTTTTTTTCATAGGCATTTTGGTGTAACAATGCTTTTTTGGTGAAAAACACATCTGTACGGATTGGGGGCCTTTTAGGCCCCCATGTATTTTTTTATTATGTTCTCAGTAGTGTTTGTACCTCAAGTTACTTTATTTGTACTCAGTAATGCTGGTGGAGGGGCCAGGGTGTGGATAATGCCATATGAGGATGTCATGTGATTTTTGGAGGGAGAGATAAAGTCATGACATCATCTCAGGTCCTTCTGAACACAGTAATAAGCTGTGAAGAGAGTAATGAGGACAGTATACACTGTGAGCTAATTGTTAAGGACCTGAGATAAGATACGATGTTGAGAGCAAGTTTCTGTTATAATTAAAATTTTGTTTACTAATCATATTTTATTTAGCAGTTTTAAAATAAACTTGTAAAAGTTATATAAGTGTGTTTTCCATATGATTTGCATGGGGGCCTAAAAGGCCCCCAATACGTTAATATGAAGATTTCTGATGTCACGCATTCTAGGGTTAAGTGACGTAAAGAAAGTGTCACCTGGACAGAAAATACGGATTGGAGTGAGTGTACTGAACTGTGACACACAGAATGGTTCCACACTGCTGTGTGAAATTGATTTGCATCACTGAGCTAAAACCACAAAAAAACTATTTTTTTTTATAATATATTTTTTTTGTAGTTTTGTTTTTTTTGGAACGTGACGTGCAGAAACTATCGTAGATATAACTCACACCCTGTTAATGGTGGCTATTTTGACTGTGATCCAGACAAATGTCGCACAGAGATTTTTGTGATCAAGCTATATACGTGACAGCAAAAGACCTGGTTGGATTAAGTGACGTACAGAAAGTACGGATTGGAGTGAGTGGACAGCTTAACTGTGACCCACAGAATGGTTCCACACTGCTGTGTGAAATGGATTTGTATCACCGAGCTAAAACAACAAAAAAACAATTTTTTTTTATATATTGTTTTTTAATACATTTTTTTGTAGTTTTGTTTTTTTTGGAACGTGACATGCAGAAACTATCGTAGAGCTAACTGACACCCTGCTGACGGTGGCTATTTAGACTGCGACCCAGACAAATGTCGCACAGAGATTTTTGGGATCAAGCTATATACGTGACAGGCAGCAAAAGACTTGGTTGTATTAAGTGACGTACAGAAAGTGTCACCTGGACAGAAAATACGGATTGGAGTGAGTGGACAGCTGAACTGTGACACACAGAATGGTTCCACACTGCTGTGTGAAATGGATTTGTATCACTGAGATATAACATTAAAAAAAAGGGGTTATATATGGCGATAGCTGCACTACTAGTGCCAGCCAGCCAGCCAAGCCAGGAGACAAAAAAAAAATGTCTTGTAGCCCTTAGAAGGGCTGTTGGGTTCTTTGTGGGTGATTCCTGCCTAACAGAGAACTAAATGCAGGCCCTAACACTCTCCCTGAAACGCAGCAGCTCTATCCCTAACGACATCCAGACAGCATCTGAGCCGAGCACCGCGGCCAGTCACTAGTATATTCCAGGGTCACCTGATCAGGCCAGCCAACCCCTGCTATCGACACGTAAGGGCCCCACGTGATGCTGGGTGTACTGCAGAGTCTCCTGGCTTGTGATTGGCTGATTTTATAGGCGTCAAAAATGCACGATGCGGAAGTTGCCATTTTCTCGAGCATGGCTAGATACTTGTCCGAGCAGCGAGCACTTACGAGTACCCTAATACTCGAACGAGCACCAAGCTCGGCCGAGTATGCTCGCTCATCTCTAGACAGGATTAATCCCTGCAGGTTCCTTGAGTGGAACTGGGCCCAAGGAATTACCGGGATACAGGATGTCATCAGACCCAAGATTCTCATGGCTTCCCTGAGTGTACAGGAATTTTTCGATCTGAACGCTGTTATTTTTTGTATCAATCTGTTCTGTTTCTCTACGGGAAGATAAGAACGCTGATCTTGTGAATTCAGTAGTGTCCCCAAAAATACTTTTCTGGTACTTAGGTGGAGATCTGACTTTGAGTAATTTAGTATCCAACCTAGACGCTCCATGAGACATCGAGTCTGAGAAAGTTGTCTTATCAAGAGATCTTCGGAACTTGCTATGATCAGGTAATCGTCTAAGTACGGTACTACTGTAATTTGATTTCTTCTCAGGTACGCCATCATCTCTATAATTACCTTTGTAAAAATGCGAGGTGCAGAAGATATTCCGAAGGGAAGACATTTGAACTGGTAATGCCGGACCTCCCCTTTTGATCTTATCGCAAACCTGAGGTATTGCTGGTACTGTTGATGAATTGGGACGTGGTAGTAGGCGTCCTTTATATCTATCGTGCACATGAAGGCACCTGGAGAAATAAGAGGAATCGTGGATCTTATCGACTCCATCTTGAATTTCCGATAAATTATCCACCTGTTCAACCCCTTCAGATTGATTATAGTTCTGAATGAATTGTCCGGCTTTTTTATCAGGAACAGACGTGAATAGTGACCCTTGAATTTTTGGGATAGGGGTACTGGAGTAATTGCATCCTGCATCCTTAACTTCTTCACATCTGAGAGGAGCTGAGACTGAAGGGAGGCTTATTTTTAAATGTGTGATCTGAAATTTTTGAGGGGGACGTCTTCTGAACTCTAATCTGAATCCCTCCTTTATGGAATCCAGAACCCACCGATTTTCTGTTATGTGGGTCCATTCTTCCCAGAAGTGTCTCAGTCTTCCTCCCACTGGCCTGGCGTCATTGCTTGGATGAGGTGCTATTAGTGTTTGGGTTAAGGAGGAACCCTCTTCCTCTGCTACCTTTGGGGTAACTCCATCTGCCTGATTTACCCTTCCCTCTGGAAGGAGCACCTTGAAACGATCTGGGGTTTTTACGAAAGGGTCCCGATTTTTGGGGTTTTTCCTCAGGAAACCCCTTCTTTCTGTCTGCTGTCCTTTCTAATATCTCGTCTAAAACTGGTCCGAATAAGTAGGATCCAGAAAACGGGATCGCACATAATTTGTTTTTTGATGCGATGTCACCTGACCATGGTTTTATCCAGAGTGCTCTTCTGGCTGAATTTGACAGAGCACTATTTCTTGCAGCACAGTGGATAGATTCTGCTGAGGCATCCACCAGGAATGCCGTCGCCATCTTTAAGAGGGGAAGAGAGTCTAGGATCTCCTACCTTGATATTTTCATCTTGAGATAGTTACCTAGCTGGTCCAGCCATAGACTCATAGCTCTTGCTACCGAAGTTGCAGCAATATTTGTGTTTATCCCTATTGCTGCAGATTCCCAGGATTTCTTCAGAACTCCATCTATCTTCCTATCCATAGGATCCTTCAGTTGAGAAGAATCCTCGAATGGAATCGTGGTTCTCTTGGCCACTTTGGTCACCTGTATGTCCACTTTCGGAACCTCATCCCATAATCTTGTTTCCTCCGGATCAAACAGGAGCCTGCTTTTAAATTCTCTGGGAAGATAACGTTTTTTATCTGCCTCCTCCCATTCCTCTTTTATTAGTTCCTTTAAATTTTTGTTCACCGGAAAAAGTCTTTTCCTTTTTGCTCTTAACCCTCCAAACATTTCGTCCTGCGAGGAGCGTGTTTGTTCTTCTTCCTCCACAGCCATAGTCTGTCTAACAGCGGAAAGAAGAGTCACCAAATCTTCGTTAGAGAAGAAGTATCTGCTTGGATCCTAAGATAAGGATGAAGCAGATTGTTTTTCTTCCTCTTCTATTTCTCCCTCTGAATAATAAGACTGTACTTCCTCTGAATCAGAATCCATCTGGATTCTAGGTCTTTTGGGGGGAGGTGGAGAGGGGTTAGGCGTAGGCGTCATGCTTGAGACAGACGCCTGGACCTCTTCTCTTATCATGGTCCTTAAATCTGACAAAAAGGAAGGCTGCTCCTCTTTCAGGATCTTTGTCAGACAATCCTGACATAGCTGTTTCTTATGGGAGTCTCCCAACCGCTTAGTGCAGGTGGCACATTTTCTAGCCTTCTTCCTCTGGCTGTCAGATTTATGGGGAGTATCCTTCTCCACCTAAGAAGGAGAGGAAGGAGAGTGGAACTAAAAATATAATCTAATGCTCCACATAGTTAAAGGGACCTTAAGGATATATGCTTACTTGCATAGCAGGGGGGTCTGCCGGAGCCTCAGCTCTGCCTGACGCTGGAACCTCCATGATGAGCAACAAACAATGAAAGGTCTTTTTAAACTCACCCGGGGTCCGCCCCTGTTGCCGCGCTGCTCACCGCCTCTTCCTGGGGGAGGGACTCAATTCCAGAGGAAGAATCCTTCTCCCCCCAGCACGAGGCCCAAAGCCGCCATGTTGGATGACGACTTCCTGTCTGAGAGGCCGAACCCCCCGACACTCCATAGACCCTTAAGGCATTTTCATTCCCACACGGGGAACCACGCTTCCACTTCATCCCTTTAGGGACAGGAAGAACACTGGAGTATGGGGGTGGGGAGGGGCCTTTTAATCTCTCTCGCTTCCTGTCCCTACAGAGATGAATAGGACATCCTCCATGGTGCTGTCATGGAGGGACGTCCTGGAAATAAATAAATATATAAATTTTTTATTAAGGGATCGCTTATAGGGTTCAAGTCCAAATAGTGCTTTATTACTTCAGCACCAGCACAAAACATAAACCAAACATAACCACCTGCCCGTCTGGGCTCTTGCTAATACAGAGGTCTTCTCCCTGACTCACCTCTAAAAATGCACTTCACATACAGGTATCAGGCACCGCCCTCTCTGTAGGATCACTTCCTCTCTCAGACATAACCAAAGGGTTGTTTTATCCCCCCTTGATTACAGAAGGCTTCACCTGCGATCACCTCAGGTTCAAGGTAATCTCAGTAGTGGACTAAGGGTGTGGACTGGAAGACTACCAACCTGTCTCCCAATCCAAGAAATCCAGCCCACACAACATTAAAGAAAACAAACTCCAGCAAGCTATGCCTTACTGATGCAGCAACACTACAGGATTTCAGTTATCTCACCCAGCTAAACTGAACAACTGGGTGAGATACACAACCCCATCACATATCTACTGTGCACTTTACTGTACACATCACCACATATCCCCCCCTCTGTTCACACCTGTGGGGGTGAACACTTGCACCAACACAGGATGCTCGTGACAGAGCATCCTCATTACCCTGCAGTTTTCCATTGCAATGTACCCCCAAGAAATTAAAATTCTGCAAGGAGAGTAACCACCCGGACCTGTGTTGTACGGAAAACTTGGATTTCTTTAACGACTTGACCCACCTGGCCACCTTCCTGTTTCTCTCTTTGTTCCTCCACATCCAATCCAGCAGAGCCCGATTTGTCACCAATGTAAACCTTTTACCCCACAGCCAGTATTTTATGGATTCCACCGCCCACTTAATGGCTAAACATTCTTGTTCTGTGACGGTGTATCTTTTCTCTACAGGAGTCAGTCTTCTGCTCAGGTATCTCACCGGCTGCTCCGTACCATTTACTATCTGATACGACACTGCTCTCAGTCCCTTATCAGACACACCGACCTGGACCCAAAATTCTTTCCTATAATCTGGGGACCTGAGCGCTAGCTTACCAATGCCACCTGGTTTATTCTCTGTATTTTGAGATACCTTGTGAAGATTATTGATAGACATTTCCAAATCACCTACATTTTTACTAACAGGGGGAGATTCTTCATCATCATCATATAAAGAGAAAGGTACAGGTTCTGCAGGAGTTTTGTCACTTTCTGCAGAAGTGTTTCCCTTTCCCCACAACTCCCAGAACAAGGAGAAATCAAGGCCCAATATTACATCATATGTGAGCCTCTTGTCTACCCCGACATCACAGGTCACAGTACCAGCCTGAGTCACCAATTTGACATGGGCCACAGGGTAAACCTTGGTATCTCCGTGAACACACAGTACATTTATATGTTTGTCCAGCACATAGTCCCTTACTACCAAGCTCTCATGAATCAAAGTTACCAGGCTACCAGAGTCCAACAGGGCATTGACGGAATAGTCATTTACCACCACAGGACAATCTGTGGCCCAGTCTCTGGCTCTGGTATAGTCGCACAAAAAGATTCGGCAAACAGTGACTGTCGACGACTAGGGTTACAGTCCATGGGCTCTGAGGTAAGAGGGCAATAAGCAGCCACATGTCCCCACTCCTGGCATCTCCAGCACTGGGGTGCCCCTGGTTTTCTCTGCGGGAAGACCTTTTTAGGACCAGATTGCCCCGGGGATTCACAATCAGTCTTTTGCCCATGTCCAACCTCCAGAGTCTTGCTCCCTCTTGTATTTTCCCACACACCTTCACCAGCTGGAGCTCTCTAACCCACAGATGTCACGGTATGGGCACTCCTGGGAGGTGCTGGGACTGTAGGAACATCCCGGAGGTAATCCTTAGTCGTTAGATATCTTTCCACCAGGTTGACCAGCTGGTCAGCAAACTTGGGATCTCCATGTCCAAACCAGCGTTACAGCTCCGCAGGGAGAGCCCTGAAGTAATGGTTCAACACCACTTTCTCTATGATCTCCACTGGTGTAGATGTCTCTGGCTCCAGCCATTTCCTCACCAAATGGACCAGATCAAACATCTGGGACCTGGCCGGTTTTTCCAGACTGTAGTTCCAGTCATGCACCCTCCGGGCAAGTATTGCTGGGGTGACTCCCAGGCAAGCAAGGATCTCCAACTTTAACTTGCAATAGTCCCGAAAATCCTGCTCACTGAGGTCATAGTACACTTTTTGCGGCTCCCCTGTTAAAAATGGCGCAATCACCTCTGCCCACTCAGCAGCTGGGAGTCTCTCTCTTTCTGCCACTCTCTCAAACACAGTGAGGTAGGCCTCAATATCATCATCAGGTGTCATCTTTTGCAAAGCACGCTGCACAACCCTCTTCACATTCTCAGTGCCTAGGACAGTGATGGCTAACCTCGGCACTCCAGCTGTGGTGAAACTACGACTCCCAGCATGCTCCATTTATTTCTGTTGAGTTCTGAGAGCAGTCAAGCAAGGGGGCATCTTGGGAGTTGTAGTTTTACCACAGCTGGAGTGCCAAGGTTAGCCATCACTGGCCTAGGGGCTTACATCCACTTGTTGTGGTTGAGCCACTGCAGTCTCTGAGTGCAGCAATCTGCTCCATCAACAAACGATTAGTTTCCTGCTGCTGTGCCATGGCCTGTTGTTGGACATGCAAGGCTTCTTCGTGTCTCTTTTTATACTCAGCATGTAACCTCTGCTGTTGTAGGTTAGACTGCACCAGCTGCTTCATCATTTCCTCCATGGCACTGGATTGACTTTGCATTGTAGTTGCAGCTTTTACCCAGGACATACGAGTTACAGACCAAGGGGGAGAAAAAAATTAGCTCTCAACAGATCAGTCTCTTTACTTGGGCTTCCAGTCCTTTAAAGCACCACAAAGGTTCCTTGCAACAAGCACAAGTGTCCAGATTATCAGCAGCAGCTTCACAAAACAGACTTCTGGCCCTTTAAATTTTTCCTAATACAAACTTCAGCAGCATAGTCTCTTTTGTCATGCTGTTGCCCCTAGCAACTTCCTGCTGGTTGCCCGCATCCTCCACCAAATGTAAGGGATCGCTCTCTCACAGGGGGGAACAATCACAGATTCCTCTTCAGACAACAGGGTTCAAGTCCAAATAGTGCTTTATTACTTCAGCACCAGCACAAAACATAAACCAAACATAACCACCTGCCCGTCTGGGCTCTTGCTAATACAGAGGTCTTCTCCCTGACTCACCTCTAAAAATGCACTTCACATACAGGTATCAGGCTCCCCTCCCTGTAGGATCACTTCCTCTCTCAGACATAACCAAAGGGTTGTTTTATCCCCCCTTGATTACAGCAGGCTTCACCTGCGATCACCTCAGGTTCAAGGTAATCTCAGTAGTGGACTAGGGGTGTGGACTGGAAGACTACCAACCTGTCTCCCAATCCAAGAAATCCAGCCCACACAACATTAAAGAAAACAAACTCCAGCAAGCTATGCCTTACTGAAGCAGCAACACTACAGGATTTCAGTTATCTCACCCAGCTAAACTGAACAACTAGGTGAGATACACACCCCCATCACACATCTACCGTGCACTTTACTGTACACATCACCACTATATATATATATATATATATATATATATATATATATATATATATTAGAGATGAGCTAATTTTTAAAAAATTCGATTCGGCTGGTTCGCCGAATTTTCCAAAAAGATTTGCTTCGATCCGAATAATTTTTTGGTGAATCGCGTTAAAAAACTTCCGGGCTGCAGAGAGCCTGGATAGTGGTGTAGAACACTGTGCCTTGAAGTAAAATGCATAGGGAGTAGTGTTGAGCAAGCACCTCTGTGCTCGTATGCTCAGGTACTCTGGCCGAGCACTCGAGCATAATGTTAGTCAATGGAACTAAACCAGGCAACCCCCGCTGGGAAGAGGGGAGGGTGTCTGGTTAATAGAAATAGGTCAGAATCGCGACTTCTCCTCTTTTACTCCTTTCGCTCGTAAAAGTATGCTAATTAACTGAATTTGTATGCATTAGCGCACAATGCGTATGCATTAGCGTACAAATGCATACACATTAGCATACAAATGCATACGCATTAGCATACAAATTCGTACGCATTCGCATACAATGCGTAGCATTAGCTTACAAATCAACATTACAGTGAATGCCAGCATTGCGCTCGAGTACACTCGAGTGGACCTGAGTGTAGGCATGCTCGGCAGAACAGCGAGTTCGGCCGAGCATGCTCGCTCAACACTAATAGGGAGTCTACTGTGGTAGTGAAAGAATACTGTGAGCCAGTGTGACACGCACATAACAGGTGTCGCTCTTAGAATCGCTGCACACTTTTATGTGTTTGGGCAGTTAAGGGGCCAAAACTCACCAAACAACTCAAGTCTGAACTCAGCCTTACAGGTCAATGTTAGTGCCAGCTATAAAGAATCGTGCAGAGGCCCAAGATCCTACTAGAGCGCAAAAAGCGCACACCTTTTACACCAATTCACTGATTCCACATACATTTCGACAGAACCTGTTCTATTACACGCTTATACAAGCAGAGCCCCCCAGACAGCGTGGAGATGGCAGTGGCAGCAGCATCAGCAGACTATAGAGTGGCACGACGACAGTGTGGCCAGGTGGCAGCAGCATGAGTAGGCCACAGAGTGGCAGAATGACAGACCCTGGAAGTGGCAGCAGCAGTGGAAGTAGTAGTACAATTTGGAGGCCACAGTGTGGCACAATTACCTAATTTTGATGTAGGGACAGCTAGGAGATGGCACGCGAAGTTGGCGGCGGCAGCAGCATCAGACCGGAGAGTGGCATGGTGACATACCCTGAAGAGCAGACCGTGAAAAAGAATTCTCGGCCTTTTGGTTAAGATCAACTGTAGCATATGTTCTTATCAGTATCGGGGCTGGTTATGCCAGCGGATGGGAACGTAAGACAGAGGAGGTGCAGTGAAGGCTCCTGCTTTGCCTCAACTGTGGCAAAATGTCAGTATTGACACAGTACGCCAAGAAAGCTCGAGTTTCATCTAGAGATCGAGTTGGCGGTCTGTAGGCAGCTGAGCTACCACCTGGGGGAGCCCCTGCCTCTCGCCTCCCCCATGCTCATCACTGAGTGTCCTGAGGGCCAGAATCGTTTACTTTCAAAAATTCGAGTGTTCAAAACAAACAGGGTTTCCTGTGTACTTGAGCTATGAATAATGGAGGGTCTGCTCCTGGTCTACCTGCTGCTGCTGGTGAGTACTTTCCACACTTGGCGGGTGAAGAAAGCTGCTCATCAGCTACTCCAGACTCAAGTTGCTGCTGATGGAGCTGGTACTGCTCCTACCCCACCCACCCACAGCAGCCATGGCGGTGGTACGTGAGCGCTGAGGAACCCCCCGGTCAGACCTGCGAGAGGATGGACGACGACGCAGATAGGCAGCAGCCAACTGACTACATAGGATGTCTCTATAGTACTTCAGTTTGTTCTCCCTCTCAGCAAATGAAAAAAAGGCCACCATTTTAGACCGGAAGCGAGGGTCCAAGAGGATGGAGAGCCAGAAGTCATCCCTCTGCCGGATGGTGAGTTTTTGTCTGTCACTACGTAAGCAAGTGAGCATGCATCGGGCCATTTGCGCAAGTGACTCGGAGGGACTCCCTGCCTCCAACTCCACTGTATACTGCCATGGTGTCTCTGGGTCATCTGCCTCATCTTCTGCATCTCCCTATACCTCGTCTGTCTGCTGCTGCTCCTCCTCTTCTGTCACCTGGGTAGAAAAATCACTAAATGCTTGTGCTTCAATGTCCTCCTCCTCCTTCAGTTCAGCCCCCACCGGACTCATGTGGCCATGAGATGCAGTCTTCACGTCTCCAGTCCCCTGACAAAAAAGATTTTGCAGCATCTGTTCCAGGACATGAAGCAGTGGAATGACGTTGTTCATACCGTAGTCCTGGCGACTGACAAATAACGTGGCCTCCTCAAAAGGCCTGAGCAAGCGCCAGGTGTCACGCATGAGCTGCCACTGGCTGGCATCAAAATTACACAGGGGAGTACTCCTGTCCGCTTGGATCATTAAAATTGTAAAAAGTCAGATCCGACAAGTAGACAAGGTCAATAGCAGGTTAGTGGTGTATTGAAATCTGAATCACAGGAAAGCCACTAAAACATAACGTTTAATTACTACATGTGAAATAAATACATAAACAAGACTTGGTGCTAGACAAACAAAATCACATACTAGGGGGTAATGAAATTAATAATAAGAATAAAAGCCAGCGTAGTAGATGGGGCAGAAAAATAACTGTCCCTAATGGCTATCCCTAGCAGACTGTCGCCCTGCCTAGTACGGAATAGCCACCCCGATAGGGGAAATCTCGTTTCCCGAACCTCCTGGGGTCCCTAAGGAGGCCCTGGCACAGGACAGTACCCAAAACCCTCTAAATCACCAAAAAAGTCTCTCAGATACCCTGTTAATCAAAAGTGTAGGTATTATCAATCCCTAGAATACAATAGTTCCCGACACGTTTCACTGAACCCACCGGGGGTACAGATCATCAGGGGAAGGAATACTATGTGACTGGGGGAACTGTGTCCCCAAGATCATATATCAACCAGAAACCAAAACCATTCAAGGTAAAGATGCACAAAGCCACACATGTGTTATATCACAGTGTGCGTGAAGATAAACGCACCTGTGCAGAAATCAATTATACAACAAACATCAGTATCAATAAGAGCAATGGTTGGTTGTACTTGCGTGGGCATGTGTGGGAAAGCGATTTCAGTCAGATAGCCGCGCTCCCAAAGAGCCATGATGAATGGATGGCCCGATCACCTGCTGTATACTGAAGGAGAAGTGAGGGGAACGCCAAGATTGGCGCGCAGTCTTTTGAAGCATGTATGCGATCAAACGTACGCATAATGCGTGTGACGTAAGCGCGGGCGTACGTATGTCACGTGGGTAACGCTGTGTTCCAAACAAAGCATACCTTGTAAAACATGAATATAGTCAAGCGTACGCACCACGTCTCCTAGGTGACGAAGTAACGCAATAAGCTGAGCACTTGCCTACGCTTCATATGCGCATCACATAGGTAGCGAAGCGTGCCTAATGAATTGATATACGGTGTACAAAGCTTGTATCAAACTATATTTTAACTACCGTGTTTCCACGAAAATAAGACCTATCCCTAAAATAAGACCTAGTGCTATTTTGCCTTGTTTTTGGAGTTGGCTTAAAATATAAGCCCTACTCCAAAAATAAGCCCTATCTACGTTACCGTATTTTTCGCTTTATAAGACGCACTTTTTTCTTTTTTTTTTGCGGTGCGTGTTATAAAGCGAATACAAGTGAGCGCTTCCATTATGGAAGCGCTCACTTGTATATTTTTGCTGCCGGCACCCTATCAGACCTCAGATCAGCCCACTCTGCCCCATAGTAATAAAATAAAAAACTCCTCTTACCTGTCCTGCGCCACGGCTCCGCTCCGGGTCCGGTGCTCCACAGGCTTCCAGGGCTGGTGCTGCACTGTCCTGACCGCGTACAGCGTCAGGACGTAGTGCGCGCACTATTACCTGACGTTGCACGCAGTCAGGTGACAGTGCAGCGCCGGCCTCAGAAGCCTGAGGTGCGCCGGACCCGGAGCGGAGCCGCGGCGCAGGACAGGTAAGAGGAGTTTTTTATTTTATTGTTATGGGGCTGGGTGGGCTGGTCTGAGGTCTGATGGGGGCACGCTGATCTGAGGTCTGAAGGGGGCACAGTGGGCTGATCAGCACGCTTTAAACAGTGTTTACCTGAAAATAAGACCTATCACGAAAATAAGCCCTAACACTTTTTTTTGAGGAAAAAAAAAAATAAGACACTGTCTTATTTTCGGGGAAACACGGTATATTCAAAATATACAACTGTATGCAGGTGAAAAAGAATCTATTTTTTTCAATTTTTAGGAGGAGCAGCCAACACTAATGAGATCAAAAGGTAATATATGGGTCAATTATACACATAAAATTATGAATATTCCCCAAGAATGTAAGTATGTTAATTTAATCGAAACAATGGGACATGAGTACATAATTATCCACCCTCAAAACAAAGGGAAGAACAAAGATGGTGGAGAAACCAAAATAACAGTCAGATGACAGGAACCCCCAGTGTCCCATATAAATGATGAATCAATATCAGGACCTGTTTTAAATAAAGCATGTGAAATCCATATTTTCATTTAACCTGAAAGGGGATAATGTGTTGAGTCTATGGATCCATTTAGTTTCTTTTTGTTTTAATAATAAATCAATGTTACCGCTTCTAATGGTTGTGCTCACAACCTCAATCATGGAAAAAGAAATACCTTTGCTATCACCCTCAGGATGTCTGGCAATATGTCTAGCCAAGGGTTTATCCCTTTTATTTCTGATGTCCCCCAAGTGTTCCAAAATCCGAACCTTAAACTCCCTTCATGTTTTTCCAACATATAGAGAACCACAAGTACATGTTATCAAGTATATCACCCCTACTGTATTGCAATTAGCAAAATGACGTGTTACAAAACTCTGAGATCCAGTACTATTCATAAAAGAGTCTCCCACTCTAATATATGAGCAGGCCTTACAGTGTCCACATCTAAAGGTACCCCTTTGTCTTCTCTGTAACCAATTTCTCTTAACGGGTGGTACAAAATGACTGTGGACCAAAAATTCCGCAACATTACGTCTGTGGCGGAAAGAAATTGAGGGTTTCTCGGAGAGGACCTCCTTCAAGTCGGGATCAGTTTTTAAGAGGGACCAATATTTATTAAGGATCTCCCTCACTTGTTCCCAACCAGCATCATAAGTGCCAATAATTCTAAGATACCCAACTTGTTTACGAGGTTATAACTGTAATATTGCTGAGCGAACTCTCGATCGTGCATGGTTCCAGGCTTGTGAGAGTACATATTCCCGATAACTTCTCTTTCTAAATCTATCATACATGATTTGGGTCTCCCGTTCGAAATCATGGTCATTTGAACAATTACATCTTAATCTTAAGAAATTGGCCCTTAGGTATACCCTTCTTCAAAGGGGTGGGATGAAAACTCTCATACCTAAGCAGGCTATTGGTAGCCGTTTTTGTTGCGATACAGTGCAGTAGAAAGAGAATGTCTTTTGAAATTCTGATGTCCAAAATGTCATCTTTTGAAATTCTGATGTCCAAAAATGATATAGAATCATTATGGATCTCTGAAGTGAAAAATAAACCAGATTATTATTCAATGTTCTGATAAAATCCTTAAATTCCTCAACAGATCCAGTCCACAGAAGAAGGACATCATTGATATAACGAACCCATAAGGGGATAAATCTAGTCCATGATGTCATGTCTTCCGTAAACACTATGGTATCCTCCCACCAGCCCAGGAGAAAATTTGCATATGTGGGAGCACAAGGGCTCCCCATAGCCATGCCCCTGAGCTGGTGGTAGAATTTAGAGAAAAACAGAAAATAATTGTGCGTAAGAACAAAGTGAAGGAGTTTCAAAATGAAGTCATTATGCTTAGCATACTTCGTACTTCTAGTACCAAGATAATGTTTAACTGCCAGGAGTCCCTTATCATGTGGGATTGAAGTATATAAGGCTTCGACGTCGATAGACGCAAGAAATGTATCGGGTTCTATATTAATATCCTCCAGTCTGTTCAACAGGTCCGTTGTGTCTCTAAGATAAGATGGTAAAGTAGTCAAAAATGGTCGAAGGATTTGGTCTAAATACATACCACTATGTTGGGAAAGATTACCCACACCTGAAACTATAGGGCAAACCTTTAAAGGGTCCAAGCCCTTGTGTATTTTGGGCAGACAATAAAACGTCGCTGTTCTAGGAAAGGTGGGCAATAAATACTCATACTCCCTGTGATTAATCAAGTTGTTGCTCAGGGCTTCCTGTAATAGGGTAGTTAATTCTGACTTGTAGAGAACCGGGGGGTCAGACTTGAGTATTTTATAATTAGTACCATCTGACAAGAGGGACAAACACATGTCGGTATATCGTTGGTAATTTAGTATGACTGTGTTGCCCCCCTTGTCCGATGGTTTAACAACCACTTTTTTGTTTTTGCCCAGATCAGTGACACTGGACATTTCCTCAAAAGTGTAATTTTTGTGATGGGGTGTACACGAAAGAAGATTAATGTCCCTGGTCACCGAATCCAAAAAAACATCAATATGAGAATCACCCCCCTTAGTAAAAGGACCTTGGCCCCTTGGTAAAAGGACCTTGGTAAAAGGACCTTGGCCCCTAGGTTTCTCACTCTCATTTAGGAGATCCATCAGCACGTCAAATCCAGGGAGGTCAGAGGTCTCTAAACCCATGTTCCCACTACATAACTTATCAGATTGTATGAACGTCTTACGCCATTTTACTTTCCGTATAAATAGGTGAACATCTTTAATCCATTCAAAGGTGTTAAAACGATTCGTGGGTACAAAGGTGAGGCCTTTAGATATAATAGACAATTCTGGTTCAGATAAGGGATATCCTGAGATGTTGATAATCAACGACTCATCAGGATCTTGATTAGTTAAAGTCCCTACTTTTTCTGTGCTTGGGTTCGTTCTCTTAGAGCATATTGATTTTGCTGAGTAGGAGGTTCTAAAAATGTCTGGGAAGGATGATCTACTTGTTCTTGTGGAGGCCCTGAGGAGGTCTGAGAGGAGGAATAAGAGGATTGCAAACTGGAGACACCAGGAGGGGACCAGTAACTAGGCCACCTCTTGGCATTCCTGTGTAGTCCCATCTGAATCTGAGTTATCCGTCTCAGAAGCAGATGTTTCCGTCAAGGGTGGTGCCGATGCGGTCTCGTAAGCAGTCTTATTCTTAAATTCCGTTAAGTCATTAACAAATTGTCTGTGCTTACGTTCAATTAGTGTGTTCTTAAAGCGATCAATATTAGCTTGTAATTCCGAGTCCTTTTTCAGAAACTCAATATGATCTTTGAACGTCAAAGCACAGATAGTTCTTATTCTCAATTTCATTACCCCCTAGTATGCGATTTTTGTTTGTCTGGCACCAAGTCTTGTTTAAGTATTTATTTTACATGTAGTAATTTAAAGTTATGTTTTAGTGGCTTTCCTGTGATTCCGCTTGGATCATTAAGAAATCGTTTATGGCCTTTCTCTGTTCGTACAGTCGGTCCAACATATGGAGGGTAGAATTCCAACGGGTGGAAACGTCACATATCAGCCTATGTTGGGGGATGCCATTATGCCGCTGCAGCTCAAGGAGGGTGTGCATGGTGGTGTAGGAATGGCTGAAGTGCATGCAAAGTTTCCTGGCCATTTTTAGAATGTTTTGCAGTTGGGTATAAGACTTGAGGAACCGTTTGACAACCAGATTAAATACGTGCGCCATGCGGGGCACATGGCTCAGCCCTCCTTGGCACAGCGCGGACACCATGTTCTTTCCGTTACCTGTCACCATGGTTCAGATTTTTAGTTGTCGCGGAGAAATCCAGCAATCGATTTCTTCTTTCATGACGCGGAGCAGTTTCTCCCCTGTGTGACTTCGTTCGCCCAGGCAAACCAGACGTAGAACTGCGTGACACCGCCGTGCCCTGCACATGTGGTACGCTGGAGGAGCACTATGACTTGGCCCTGCAGTGGAGGCTAAGGTGGTGGAGAAGGAGCCGGACATTAGCGCAGGATCAGAAGTTTGACAACGAGGAGGAGAAAGTGGCGTCACCTGTTCAAGTTGCTCGTGTGGCTGGGCAGGAAGCACATTGACCCAGTGGGCCGTAAAGGACATGTACTGGCCTTGACCATAGTTACAACTCCACACGTCGGCGCGGCCGTGCACTTTGGCAGCTCCCTTCTATAATGACAGACAGCTCCCTTTGGCAGAGGTGCTGGAGCCTTGACTGCCTGAAATGGGATGCGTGCCACTGGGTGATGCTGCTGTTGCTGCTGCCAACTGGACCGCCACATCTGAGCCACGGTTCTCCCAGGCCACTTTGTGGTGACGGTGCATATGTTGGCTCAGGGCCGTGGTGACAACATTAGCACCCTGGCCACGCTTCACTTTCTGACCACAGATTCTACATATAGCCATCTCCTCAGGCGTCTTAACAAAAAAAATCCACACCACCGAGTAGGCGATTTTACCACCAACACTCCGCACTGACTGAATGGTACCACCGCTGTCTGGCTGAGCCCCTGCGCCGCTCTTTTCAAGGCCGGAAAGCACCTGCGAAAAGTGCGGTCTACCCAGTGCCCGTTTGGCTCCCAACCTCGCATTGCTGACACTCCGCTGACTAACGGCCACACTACTGACTTGCTGCCTGCACCACTGCCTGACGTGCAAGCTGTCAGTCTCGTCTGCAGATGATGATGATGATGATGATGATGAAGCCCTTGCTTCACCCGGCTCCCAAGTGCGATTGGCTACATCATCATCAACTACAGTTTGCACGTCGCTAATGTCCTCCTCAACTGTCTCAGTGTAGAAAGCCTGACCGCTCTCAACATCACCTCCCACTACACTCTCCTCATCAGTACTTGACCGCCTACTGTAAGGAGCAGATTTCTGCCCCACCTCTTGGCTTCCAAGAAGCTGCTGACTGTCATCAAGTACAGTAGTTCGTCCTCGCTGTATAGTGGCACAGAGCCCATAGCATATAGTACTTCTCTGGCTGAGGGAACCGAAAAGGACAGAGGCAGGTTGAGCACAGGTGAGGGCACTGGAGCTGCTCCAGGCCCATGCCAACTAAGGGTTGTGTCTGATGAACACACCGACTCTTGGCTGGGGATTTCAGATGTCATCTGGGAGGAAGTGGATGATCGAGTCAACCATTCAAGAACATCTGGGTTGGTGGTCAACACACGACCAGTAGATGACACCGGTAGCTGTGGCCTCGCCGAGTGACCCCTAATGCCACGTCCCCTTCCTCTACTGAGACCTGTGCCTGTTCCCGAAACATTTGTGCCACTGCCCCTCTCCTGTGGAGGGCCTGTCACCCCTCTGTCTGACATCCTGTGTGATAAAAAAATTTAAAATAAAATAAAATGAAGAATACCTCCAAAAATTATACTTTGCTCACTGCCTTGCACAATGGCTTAACTATTTCTTTCAGAAATATTGTCAACTATACAGTGTGTTAACAATGGGTTACTGAAGTGCAGTACAAAGGGTTACTGCATTGCACTATACACTTTGTTTACATAGCGACTGACGCTGCAACTATCGATGTAAAAGGAATGCCCCCAGAAAAAAGTCTTAACTCTTTTTTGGGCAATACAACTTCACTGACTAAGTTAGCACAATATCACGCTTTTCTGTTTGGATCGCAAATGAACCACAAAAAAACCTATTAACTGTTCAACTTCGCAGAGAAAGTTTGATTTTTTTTTCCCAAAACACAACCCAAAATATAACCTTTTTTGTTTTTTTTTCCTTTTTTTAAAGCGACTGACACTGCGGCTAAGGATTTAAAAGGAACGAGTCCAGAACCACGTCTTAACTCTCTTTTGGGCAATTCAACTTCACTGACTACTTTAGCACAATATCACGCTTTTCTGTTTGTATGGTGAATAACGCCGCAAACAGTTATTTAAAACGAACAACCCCACAAACACAGATTCACAGTTTTTTTTGGCAATTCAACTTCACTGACTACGTTAGCACAATATCACGCTTTTCTGTTTGGATGGCGAATGATGCCAAAAATACTAAGTTAAAATGAACAACCGCAAAAAAAACTATTAACTGTTTTTTAGCCAGTTCAACTTCGCAGAGGAAGTTGAACACAAACCAAAACACAAACCAAAATATAACCTTTTTTGGGTTTTTTTCTTTTTTTACAGCGACTGACGCTGCGACTCTCGATTTAAAAGGAACGAGAACAGAACCACATCTTAACTCTTTTTTAGGCAATTCAACTTCACTGACTACGTTAGCACAATATCACGCTTTTCTGTTTGGATGACGAATGACGCCAAAAATACTACGTTAAAATGAACAACCGCAAAAAAACCTATTAACTGTTTTTTTGCCAGTTGAACTTCGCCGGGGAAGTTTGATTTTTTTTTCCCAAAACACAACCCAAAATATAACCTTTTTCGGGTTTTTTTCTTTTTTTTACAGCGACTGTCCCTGCAACTATCGATTTAAAAGGAACGCGCCCAGAACCACGTCTTAACTCTTTTTTGGGCAATTCAACTCCGCCGAGGAAGTTTGATTTTTTTCCCCAAAACACAAACAAAAATATAACCTTTTTTTTTTTTTTTCTTTTTTTACAGCGACTAACGCTGCGACTATCAATTTAAAAGGAACGAGCCCAGAACCATGTCTTAACTCTTTTTTAGGCAATTCAACTTCACTGACTACGTTAGCACAATATCACACTTTTCTGTTTGGATGACGAATAATGCCGCAAACAGTTATTTAAATCTAACAACCCCACAAACACGGATTTACTGTTTTTTTGGCAATTCAACTTCACTGACTATGTTAGCACAATATAATGCTTTTCTGTTTGGATGGCGAATAACGCCGCAAATACTTATTTAAAATGAACAACCCCACAAACATGGATTCACTGTTTTTTTGGCAATTCAACTTCACTGACTACGTTAGCGCAATATCACGCTTTTCTGTTTGGATGGCGAATAACGCCACAAATAGTTATTTAAAACGAACAACCCCACAAACACGGATTCACTGTTTTTTTTGGCAATTCAACTTCACTGACTACGTTAGCACAATATCACGCTTTTCTGTTTGGATGGCAAATAACGCCGCAAACAGTTATTTAAAACGAACAACCCCACAAACACGGTTCACAGTTTTTTTTGGCAATTCATGTTCACTTACTACACTAGAACAATATAACACTTTTCTGTTTGGATGTGAATAACGCCGCAAATAGTTATTTAAAACGAAGAACCCCACAAACACGGATTCATGGTTTTTTTTTTTTGGCAATTCAACTTCATGGACTACGTTAGCACAATATCAAGCTTTTCTGTTTGGATGGCGTACAACGCCGCAAATAGTTATTTAAAACGAACAACCGCACAAACACGGATTCACTGTTTTTTTGGCAATACAACTTCACTGACTACGTTAGCACAATATCACGCTTTTCTGTTTGGATGGCGAATAACGCCGCAAACAGTTGTTTAAAACAAACAACCCCACAAACACGGATTCACAGTTTTTTTGGCACTTCAACTTCACTGACTACGTTAGCACAATATCACGCTTTTCTGTTTGGATGGCGAATAACGCTGGAAATAGTTATTTAAAACGAACAACCCCACAAACACGGATTCACTGTTTTTTTGGCAATTCAACTTCACTGACTACGTTAGCACTATATCACGCTTTTCTGTTTTGATGGCGAATAACGCCGCAAACAGTTGTTTAAAACAAATAACCCCACAAACACGGATTCACAGTTTTTTTGGCAATTCAACTTCACTGACTACGTTAGCACAATATCACGCTTTTCTGTTTGGATGGCAAATAACGCTGCAAATAGTTATTTAAAATGAACAACCCCACAAACACGGATTCACAGTTTTTTTGGCAATTCAACTTCACTGACTACGTTAGCACTATATCACGCTTTTCTGTTTGGATGGTGTACAACGCCGCAAATAGTTATTTAAAACGAACAACCGCACAAACACCGATTCACAGTTTTTTATGGCAATTCAATTTCACTGACTACGTTAGCACAATATCACGCTTTTCTGTTTGGTTGACGAATAATGCAGCAAATAGTTATTTAAAACGAAGAACCCCACAAACACGGATTCACTGTTTTTTTGGCAATTCAACTTCACTGACTACGTTAGCACAATATCATGCTTTTCTGTTTGGATGGCAAATAACGCTGCAAATAGTTATTTAAAATGAACAACCCCACAAACACGGATTCACTGTTTTTTTGGCAATACAACTTCACTGACTACATTAGAACAATATCACACTTTTCTGTTTGGATGCGAATAACGCCGAAAATACTTATTTAAAACGAACAACCCCACAAACACGGATTCACTTTTTTTTTTGGGCAATTCAACTTCACGGACTACGTTAGCACAATATCACGCTTTTCTGTTTGGATGGCGAATAACGCCGCAAAAAGTTATTTAAAATGAACAACCCCACAAACACGGATTCACTGTTTCTTTGGCAATTCAACTTCACTGACTACGTTAGCACAATATCACGCTTTTCTGTTTGGATGGCGAATAACGCCGGAAATAGTTATTTAAAACGAACAACCCCACAAACACGGATACACTGTTTTTTTGTCAATTCAACTTCACTGACTATGTTAGCACAATATCACGCTTTTCTCTTTGGATGGCGAATAACGCCGCAAATAGTTTTTTAAAACGAAGTACTTCACAAACACGGATTCACTGTTTTTTTGGCAATTCAACTATACTGAAGAAGTTAGCACTATATGGCGCTTGTCTATTTGTATGGCGAATCACGCTGCAACTATTTCTTTCACATTTACAAGCTGCCAATCACTGATTATATATGTTTTTCCCCAAACACAACCCAAAAGATTTTTTTTATGTACCCCAAACAAGGCTCTGACCCTCTTACTGCACTTCAACAAGGGACACTAGTAGTGCTTCTTTGAATAAAGCACCCCAAAACAGCCTTTAGAACAGAGTGCAGTGCTGTATAACAGGCTAACCCCAATGCCCACTCACTGCTGCTCAGTGTACCAGAATAGCGATTTCACTGCCTGATAATCCCCTATGGATTCTGTCTAGAAATCGTCCCTCACCTATCCCTGCAATTCAGATTATCTATCCCTGATCTCCTCATTTCTTTTCTTTAGCAACGTTTTTTATCACTTGCCCTATCTCTCCTGACGTCTGTCTCTGGTCTAAAATTAATTGCAAATAGCGGATTCCAGCACTGCAGAGCTATTTATAGGGCTGTGACATCACAGGACCTGGCTAATTGGCTACATGTCTGCATGTGATCGCATTGTGGGTGTTTACTTCTTTGTCCCAGAAATCCTTCCCCCATGTCATGCCATGTGCTTGTGGCCATTTTTGAAAAAAAAAAAAAAGATTTGTTACTACGAATCGCCATAAAATTCACTTTCGTTGCGAATCAAATTTTCCATGAAATTCGTAACGAATTCCACTTTGTCAGCTTCGATTCGCTCATCTCTAATTTATATACGTATATATATATATATATATATATATATATATATATATATAAGCAAAAACAAAGTTGAGCAGCACTTTATGCCGGGTGCTTATCCCTGAAAGATTCCGGACAGTAGAATCCTCACCATGCAGAAGAAGAAAAAGCAAGGCAGCACACCGGTCTTCCGTGAAGAACGTGGATTTTTATTACATCGAAAAGCGCATACCCCTATATGTGTAATACATATAGGGGTATCAATCAGTGTTAACATAATTACGTAATTAAGTGAAAATAACCAAAATTCATGATGCATGAAGTGATTTTACAGTATAACATATCAATCAGAATCGTCCCTCACCTAATATCAAAATCTCAAAACAGTGATACCAATAGTGACAAATTTCAGATTCATAATAGTGATGCATGAATAAATCATATACAACTCCTAATTGAGTCTCATTAGTCTATAATGTGCACCTGTGTAATTCTAGTAGTAAAAAAAACCGCATGGCGCTCACCTTTCATGTGTAATGCATAACTCTAGATGCCAGCGTACCAACCAGTGCAGTGCGCATGCGCTAGTGTAAAATAGAGTGACTCAAGTGCGGAATAGCGATGCGCATGTGCCTTTTCAGGCTAATGCCCTTAACCAAGATGGAAGCGCTGTATTCAACTATCACATAGCGCAGATACTGGGACAGGAACTGCCTCCCAAGGACGGTAACCATAGTTTCATGTACATAAAACATTTTTTAACAGCCCGAAGCAGCATCGGCACTAACGTGGGTGCGGACCAACTACCCCCATATATAACGGAGGCAGAACGCACGCATAACCGGCGTAAGGATGAGAAACATTCTCATGCCTCAAATCCCCACGCCGGGTAACCACCACTGTCACCTCTGCTCCAGTCAGCTGAAGTGAATAATAAAACAGGAAAGGGACCGGCCCACAGTGGCACTGTGGGAGATCACCTATCCCAAAAGGTTATAATCGGAAGTATTCCTAATCCCATAAATAAATCAAAAATGCGCTCACTAGATAGTATAAGCAGTAGCGCTACCATCTCATCACAAAAAAGAAGAGAATAATGTTATCACACGGTACGCTTACATCTTACAGCAAACAAGGAGGATTATACTAAAGAAAAACACATGTATGGTGGCGTCATCGCGGTGGCTTGATACATAGGTTCTTATTCTGATACGATCCTAAAAAAAGGAGCAGAAAAGAGCAAATGTAAGTATACTGGACAAAAGTTCAAAAATTCAACAAACTAAATAAATTACAAGAGCACTTGTCTAAACTATACCAATCTGGGATGGGGTGCCCCACCGCGAACTGGTACTCAGACTACCCTAAATTCCACATTTAACTCTTTCGGTCTCAATGTTTGGAGTGTAAAAATCCAATATAGTTCCCTTGTTTTCAGCATCGCATTTCTGTCGCCACCCCTCCTAGCAACCTGATCAATAACACGAAACCGGAGGTCATTCTCATTATGTTTTGCCTCCGTAAAGTGCTTGGATACCGGTGGATCAAGCTTTTTATTCCTGATACTATATCGGTGTTGGTTCAACTTTGTTTTAATGTCCCAAGTCGTCTCACCCACATAGAATAGGCGGCACGGGCATGCAAGTACATAGACAACATACGTTGAATCACAAGTTAAAAAGTGTATGATTTTATACACAGACCCAGTTTCAGGATGTGAGAAAGTTGGGCCCCTAATCATAAGGCGACAATTAATACAATTGTAGAAGGGAGAACAACCAAGTTTTGAGGAGCCAAAATGAGAACAGAATAATGTCCTTCCAGAGCCAACATCGGCATTAACCAGCTGATCTTGTATACTCCGTGTACGTCGGTAAGACATAAGCGGAGGTATCTTAAATTCTTGTATGTGTCTGAAATTACTGCCCAGTATGGGCCAGTGTTTCCTCAATATTTCACCTATTTTATTACTGGTATATGTATAGGTAGATACAAACGGAATACGTTGTTGTTTGTTGGATGTATTATGTTTTTTGTCCAACAAGGACTCTCTAAATATAGTCAAGGTGTCAGCTATTTGTTTCTGTACTACTCTTTTGGGATATTCTCTGTCAATAAACTTCTGCCCCATGTCCCTCAATCTATCCCGGATAATATCTTCATTCTCCACAATACGCCTGACCCTTAACATTTGACTATACGGTAATGACCTAACCATAGGGCTGGGGTGATTACTGGAGTACAGAAGAAGCGTGTTTTTATCAGTGGATTTTGGGAATGGATCCGTCGTCAGCCTTGTCACTCGATCTCTTCACTAACATATCAAGAAAATTGATCTCACTGTGAGATGATGTTATTGTAAATTTCACAGTGGGATCAATGCAATTCAAAAAGCTACCAAACTCTACAAGACTTTGGTCTGAGCCAGTCCAGAGGAGGAACACATCATCTATGTAACGCCACCACCCCAGAACATGTCTGAAGTGGTGGCTCACATAGATCTGTTCCTCCTCCATGCGAGACATAAAGATGTTTGCATACGTCAGCGCCACGTGGGACCCCATCGCGGTCCCACGTAGCTGAACGTAAAATGTATACTGAAATAAAAAATTGTTATAAGTAAGTACTGTCTCAAGTAGTGACATGAGAAACTCCTTGCATTGTAGTGTGAACTCAGTTTCCGAAAGACAACATCTGACAGCATGCATACCCCCAGAGTGCGTGATTGATGTGTAAAGGCTAACTACGTCTGCTGATGCCAAGATAACATGTTCATGCAGTGAGTGGAAGATATGTGTATACTATGAGTGGAGGAGATGTGTCAGGCCTAGCAGATGAGGACCAGAACCATCCTTGCTTCATGTTCTTGTAAGAAGCCATCTGATTTCATCCCCACATTGGTGGCTCAATATAACCATTAAAAAAGATACAGAATGCAGTGAAGAAATAAAGGTTCTTACCAGAAGTTCAGGCCAATATTCTTGTAATCCAGGGCCCAGGTCCTAGATCTACATGACTAGCGATATCCCTGTGTAGCAAAGTTGTAGTAGTGGCATGATCTATGTAGCAGTGTTAAAGTGGTGGCAGCTGGTGGGACCATGACTGCACATAAAAACAAGGAGTTCACGTGCATTGCACTCAGTCCTTTTAAATTTTACCACTTCTGTGTACCTTCAGGGGAATTTTCTATGGCTGGTGGTTCATATACTGGTCTTGTGGCTCCAATGCAAAGTGTGAAAGACACCTCACTTAATAAATGTGTTGCATCTTTGCCTTGGTATGTGTGATGTTAACTTTTGAAAAAATTGGCAATATTGGCATAAAATCGAAATAAATAGATGTTTTTAATTAAAATGATATATGGAAAAATGTATGACTTTGTCTGTCTGGGTTTGTAACTGAGCATCACTGACCTGACTGACCCTAGACTCCCGCTAATCTAATCCTTATAATGAACAAGTTAGAAAATGTTACACAAAATACTATTCCAGATTATAATATAACAATCTAAAACCAAAACGAAAAAATTAAAGAGTTATGCTCAGATTTAATAAAATTCTCTCTTTGCTAGAAAAGTATGGGAACGACCAACTCGTCCAATATCCAAGGATGTCATTGTTCGTTGGTTTAAGGAAGAACAGATTCCACGGCGTGCCGGTTTGGAAAAGGATAGTGGACAAATTGCACCCTGGTTTCATGGTAAAATGTTTGTTTTTGAAATTTTGGCAATGTTTTTCTATTTTATAAAAAAAATGCAAATGTTTGGTATCAAATGCAGTTAAATGTAATGCTCATAAGTAGAAATGAGCTAATCTATTTCCGCTTCGTAGATTTGTATCGAATCTTGGAAATTTTCAGCTGCGAATCAAATCCAAATTTCTTTGGATTCCCTTCATATTATTCGTAAATCTTCGCCTAATTTAACATGCTAACTATACGTACGATACGTATGAAACGTACGAAACGTACGCATTCTGCATGAGGCGGAACAATGACGATACGCCCATGCAAGACTGGGAGAGTGAAGATACGCCCCCCTCAGAACTGGAAAAAACAGCCCGGCCTACCATGATCTAACTATTTTGCACGTATAGGGAGTGAAGACTTCTCCCTCAGTACTCCACCCTCCTCTGAAGTCTGAACCAGTTTAGACCAGCGCTGACCTCAGAGCAAGAGGCAAGCATCATGGCTAAAAAACAGCTGCGCTCAAATTGGAATGAAATGTTTTTTGGGGACGAGTTCCCTGAACCACCGCCCTCTCTAGACATCAGGGTGTCACAACTTTGCCAGGGAAACCCAGCTTCAGTGCCTGTGTCTTCCTTACCACCTGCTGAGGTTGCTGTTGCTGCGACTCGTGAGGTGGCTGGAGCGTCTGCTGTGGCTCATGCGGCTGGAACGTCTGCTGTGACTCGTGCAGCTGGAACGTCTGCTGTGGCTTGTGCGGTTAGAGTGTCTGCTGTGGCTCGTGCAGCGGAGGCAGCTGGAGCGTCCACTTCGCCCCCCAGGAGGGGATTCACCCCTTTCATACACCAGAACCCAATTGTTCCACCATCTGTGATGGCCCATGCACAGACCCTCTGGGACTGTAAAACCGCAGTGGAGTACTGGGTGATCCAGGTACTCGTCCACCCTAGGCCGGGAGATTCTTCATTGGAACGCCGAAAGGGAACTGTGCTTTTGTTTTCCGTTGGGAGAGGGTCTGGCTTCCTGCAGGATGACAAGGATGGAAAGGAATATTTTGTGGGCCCCAGGTCAGTGAAATGGCCGTACCTGCCACAACACCGT
This sequence comes from Rhinella marina, assembly GCA_900303285.1. Classification (NCBI taxonomy): domain Eukaryota; kingdom Metazoa; phylum Chordata; class Amphibia; order Anura; family Bufonidae; genus Rhinella; species Rhinella marina. The sequence continues at coordinate 31,554 of ONZH01015189.1, forward strand.
CATAGCCTGTACGTGGGGGATCAGGTGGAGTACACCCCCATTGCGTCCCTGAAAGGCCCATTTGCCACCGGGGTTACCCTCCTTTCAAAGTCTCTGGTGTCTACACTACAATGGAACCAGAAGTGTGGCCGGATGAACCACCAGGTCCAGGACGCTTGCGCTGCCTGCAGGAGTTCCCAGATGGTGTCCTCCGGTTCAGGGAAAAGCCACAGCCTCAGCCGGAGCCTCTGATTCCTGGACTGCCACCACCACCACCACCACCACAGTCCTTACAGCTAGGTCAGCTGACCACGTTATCGTTCACCTTCCAATCCACAGTCATGCACCAATACCAGCTGCCGTGGAAGATGAAGCCAGCAGCAGCCGGGGAAACTGGATCTTCTTCCCTGGGTGTAACCTTTCCAGAACCGCTGCAACCGGAAGTCCTTACCCCTGCTGTCCCAGCAGGAGGATCCGGAAAAGCGAAAATGGCTGCAGCGCTCGCCAGCGTTACCACCACCTGGACCTGGTCAAGTCCAACTTCAGGAAGAAGAGGGCACTGGAGTTCCATCCCGCAGCGAGCATGGCCTATAAGAGGTAGGAGCGTCCTCTGATGAACTACAGCAGCAGCTTTAGGTCCCTCATCTGAGGAACCCAACTACTGGCAGTGTCAAGGACACTGCAGGAGGACCTATGGGAGCCACACCATGGACTGCACCTGACGGGTGAGATTCTAGTTGGCAGTTGTTTTTGTTTAGTTTGTGTTGCCCCTGTTTGACTCTCATCCTGTTAAGCATGGCTGTCAGGACTCCCCCCATTCTGCAGAAAAGTCACAGTTGCATTGGTTATTTGGGAGCCCCGTTTGCAAAAAGGGTTCTCTATTTGCTGCTATTCTCTATTATCCATGTGGATTACATGGATAATAGACACATTACACATGTGAAATTTATTGCA
>ONZH01015190.1:0-77881 GCA_900303285.1 Rhinella marina
GCTAAAACCTGTCTCTCCCTTCTCCAGCCTCTGTCCCTGACTAAGTTCACGCAGCATATGCGTACGAGCAGGAAGAGCTGAGTTTTTAATATTCGAGGTCACATGGTTTTTCCAGCCAATCCATGTAGACGCCGTTTTCGCGCTGCCAGCGTGCTCAGCGTGCCTGTCATACCCCCCCTGCATGGTGATTGGTGGAAAAAGAGCGCCAGGGAAGGTGGGAGGGGAAACGAATTCTAAGTGCGCCATCGCCGTTATACTCGAACGAAATCGAGTACGCCGAATAGCGTAGTATTCGATCGAATACCAGCTCGATCGAACACTACTCGCTCATCTCTATATGTCACCCATGGGTTACATGTTAAAAAAGTATACATTTTTTGACTTGATGTCTCTACATAGAATAGTAGTCTGTTGGCCTAGCAGAAAAATAAGGTAAAATGACATCAGTTGGATGCGTCCATGGAGCTCTATGGAAACATTTGAGCCAGGGGCTTTCCTAGCATACAGTAAATGCCAAACTTGGGGATTTAATATGATGTGTACAGAGCCTAATGTCCATAGACACATGACAAAACCTGGAGTCAAACCTTTCCGAAAGAGTGTATATATATATATATATATATATATACAGTACATGTCTTATATTCTAGGTTCTTCAAAGTAGCCACGTTTTGCTTTGATTACTGCTTTGCACACTCTTGGCATTCTCTTGATGAGCTTAAAGAGGTAGTCACCTGAAATGGTATTCCAACAGTCTTGAAGGAGTTCCCAGAGATGCTTAGCACTTGTTGGCCCTTTTGCCTTCACTCTGCGGTCCAGCTCACCCCAAACCATCTCGATTGGGTTCAGGTCCTATGACTGTGGAGGCCAGGTCGTCTGGCGTAGCACCCCATCACTCTCCTTCTTGGTCAAATAGCCCTTACACAGCCTGGAGGTGTGTTTGGGGTCATTGTCCTGTCACCTTTTCTGCATCACACAAAGACACGGTGGTTGGAACCAAAGATCTCAAATTTGGACTCATCAGACCAAAGCACAGATTTCCACTGGTCTAATGTCCATTCCTTGTGTTATTTAGCCCAAACAAGTCTCTTCTGCTTGTTCCCTGTCCTTAGCAGTGGTTTCCTAGCAGCTATTTTACCATGAAGGCCTGCTGCACACAGTCTCCTCTTAACAGTTGTTGTAGAGATGTGTCTGCTGCTAGAACTCTGTGTGGCATTGACCTGGTCTCTAATTTGATTTCTGAGGCTGAGGATGAACTTATCCTCCGCAGCAGAGGTGACTCTTGGTCTTCCTTTCCTGGGGCGGTCCTCATGTGAGCCAGTTTCTTTGTAGCGCTTGATGGTTTTTGCGACTGCACTTGGGGACACTTTCAAAGTTTTCCCAATTTTTCGGACTGACTGACCTTCATTTCTTAAAGTAATGATGGCCACTCGTTTTTCTTTACTTAGCTGCTTTTTTTCTTGCCATAATGCAAATTCTAACAGTCTATTCAGTAGGACTATCAGTTGTGTATCCACCTGACTTCTGACCAACACAACTCATGATCCCAACCCCATTTATAAGGCAAGAAATCCCACTTATTAAACCTGACAGGGCACACCTTTAAAGTGAAAACCATTTCAGGCGACTACCTCTTGAAGCTCATCTAGAGAATGCCAAGAGTGTGCAAAGCAGTAATCAAAGCAAAAGGTGGCTACTTTGACGAACCTAGAATATAAGACATATTTACAGTTGTTTCACACTTTTTTGTTAAGTATATAATTCCACATGTGTTAATTCATAGTTTTGATGCCTTCAGTGTGAATCTACAATTTTCATAGTCATGAAAATACAGAAAACTCTTTGAATGAGAAGGTATGTCCAAACTTTTGGTCTGTACTGTATATAGTAACATAGTAACATAGTTTACAAGGCCGAAAAAAGACAGAGGAAGGCAAAAAAACCCTGTGAGGTAGAAGCCAGTTTTCCCCACTTTAGGGAAAAAAATTCCTTCCCGACTCCAATCAGGCAATCAGAATTACTCCCTGGATCAACGACCCCTCTCTAGTAACTATAACCTGTAATATTATTACCCTCCAAAAATACATCCAGGCCTCTCTTGAACTCTTTTAGTGAACTTACCATCACCACCTCGTCAGGCAGAGTTCCATAGTCTCACTGCTCTTACCGTAAAGAATCCTCTTCTATGTTTGTGTACAAACCTTCTTTCCTCCAGACGCATAGGATGGCCCCTCGTCACAGTCACAGTCCTGGGGATAAATAGATCGTGGGAGAGATCTCTGTACTGACCTCTGATATATTTATACATAGTTATTAGATCTCCCCTCAGTCGTCTTTTTTCTAAAGTGAATAAGCCTAATTTTGATAATCTTTCTGGGTACTGTAGTCCACCCATTCCAGTTATTACTTTAGTTGCCCTCCTCTGAACCCTCGCCAGCTCTGCTATGTCTGCCTTGTTCACAGGAGCCCAGAACTGTACACAGTACTCCATGTGTGGTCTGACTAGTGATTTGTAAAGTGGCAGGACTATGTTCTCATCACGGGCATCTATGCCTCTTTTGATGCAACCCATTATCTTATTGGCCTTGGCAGCAGCTGTCTGACACTGGTTTCTGCAGCTTAGATTTCTGTTCAATAAAATTCCTAGGTTCTTTTCTATGTCAGAGTTACCCAATATTTTACCATTCAGTATGTACTGGTTGCATTATTCCTTCCCATATGCATAACTTTACATTTGTCAGTGTTAAACCTCATCTGCCACTTCTCTGCCCAAGCCTCCAGTCTATCCAGATCCATCTGTAGCAGTGTACTGTCCTCTTCTGTTTTAATTACTTTACACAGTTTAGTGTCATCTGCAAAAATTTATATTTTACTGTGCAAGCCTTCTACAAGATCATTAATAAATATATTGAAGAGAATAGGGCCCAATACTGACCCCTGTGGTACCCCACTAGTTACAGTGACCCAATCTGAGTATGTACCATTAATAACCACCCTCTGTTTTCTATCACTGAGCCAGTTACTTACCCACATACAGACATTTTCTCCCAGGCCAAGCATTCTCATCTTATATACTAACCTTTTATGTGGTACAGTGTCAAATGCTTTGGAGAAGTCCAGATATACGACATCCATTGATTCGCTGCGGTCCAGTCTAGAACTTACCTCCTCATAGAAACTGATTAAATTGGTTTGACATGACCGATTCCTCATGAAGCCATGCTGATATGGAGTAATTTGCTTATTTTCATTGAGGTACTCCAAGATAGCATCTCTTAGAAAACCCTCAAACAGTTTACCCACGACAGATGTTAAACTTACCGGCCTATAGTTCCCGGGCTCTGTTTTTGGACCCTTTTTGAATATTGGCACCACATTTGCTATGCGCCAATCCTGTGGAACACTCCCTGTCAGTATAGAGTCCTTAAATATCAGAAATAAGGGTCTGGCGATGACATTACTTAATTTTCTTAGGATACGGGGGTGTATGCCATCCGGTCCTGGCGATTTGTCTATTTTAATCTTTTTAAGACGCAGCTCTACTTCTTCCTGGGTCAGACAGGGCACTTTTAATGGGGAATTTACTTTTATATTCTGCATTTCATCTGACAGTTTATTTTCCTCAGTGAATACAGTGGAGAAAAAGATATTTAGTAGCTTTGCTTTCTCCTCATCGCTCTCTGCAACTCCCCCCTCATTACTCTGTAAGGGGCCGACACCTTCAGGTTTATACTTTTTACCATTTACCATATCAGTTGTAATATTTATTTACCAATTGCTGAACACTATTTTAGGGAGTTGAACTGAATGTACTATTTGATGAAGAGGCACTAGAAAATAAAAAGTTATTACTGTGTACTTGGGGACACTTTATACACAAAAAATAACTCCACATATATGAATCACAGTCTGAATAAAAGTATCCAAAAGTAAGAAAAGACAACAACCAGTGTGTGCATGCTATTTATTAGTTTGTTAAATGTTTTTGCCTTCTTTTTTGCACTTTCTACCCAGTATTTCCCAGTGCTTATTATACCCGGATATGCTATAGAAGCCCAAAAGTTGGTTGTCAGGCTGAGTTATATACATAGGATCCCATAGTCTACAATAGTGAAAACTGTTTACCTGCATATGTGGGCATACTTTAATTTTCCTCCTAATTCTGGATGCTTTGAGCTGGCTTCTGGTGTAAAACTGAGGTCTTAGGACAACATACTCATGATAAGTGGGATCTCAGACATGGGATTTTTTGTATCAGACATTTAGGGGCACATTTAATAAGACCAGCGTTTTAGACGCCAGTCTTAATAAAGCCCTGTACTGGCATTGGATCCGCTACAATTATGTAGTGGCACTAGATCTTCCGCCACTTCGAAATGTAAGACACCTTCCTAGCTGTCTTACATTTAGACCATTTTCTATGACTAAAACAGGTGCAGAAAATGGTAAATGAGACGGGCCTGCTGGCCCCTCCCCTGCCCACGCCACGCTCACTTTTTTAGACCTGGCGTGAGTGGGGGGAAAACGCAGATTGAAGCGCATAGGACCATTGAACCACAATCTGTGACAGAAATATACCTAATTTAGGCATATTTCTGTTTGATAAATGACCCTCTTAATGCTTATGCTATGGATATTTTATAAATGTACACTACTGTTCAAAAGTTTGGGGTCACCCAGACAATTTTGTGTTTTCCATGAAAACTCACATTTTTATTTGTCAAATGAGTTGCAAAATGAATAGAAAATATAGTCAAAACATTGAAAAGGTTAGAAATAATGATTTTTATTTAAATAATAATTTTCTACTTCAAACTTTGCTTTCGTCAAAGAATGCTCCATTTGCAGCAATTACAGCATTGCAGACCTTTGGCATTCTAGCTGTTAATTTGCTGAGGTAATCTGGAGAAATTTTATCCCATGTTTCCAGAAGCCCCTCCCACAAGTTGGATTGGCTTGATGGGCACTTTTTGCGTACCATACGGTCAAGCTGCTCCTACAACAGCACAATGGGGTTGAGATCTGGTGACTGCGCTGGACACTCCATTACAAATAGAATATGAGCTGCCTGCTTCTTCCCTAAATAGTTCTTGCATAATTTGGAAGTGTGCTTTGGGTCATTGTCCTGTTGCAGGAGGAAATTGGCTCCAATCAAGCGCTGTCCACAGGGTATGGCATGGAGTTGCAAAATGGAGTGATAGCCTTCCTTATTCAAAATCCCTTTTACCTTCTACAAATCTCCCATTTTAGCACCAAATCTCCCACTACCAGCACAAAAGCAACCCCAGACCATCACATTACCTCCATCATGCTTGACAAATGGCATCAGGCACTCTTCCAGTATATTTTTTAAATTGTTCTACGTCTCACAAATTTTCTTCTGTTTGATCCAAACACCTCAAACTTTTGTTTGATTCGTCTGTCCATAACACTTTTTTTCCAATCTTCCTCTGTCCAATGTCTGTGTTCTTTTGCCTATATTAATCTTTTACTTTTATTAGCCAGTCTCAGATATGGCTTTTTCTCTGCCCTGAAGGCCAGCATCCCGGGTCGCCTCTTCACTGTAGACGTTGACAATGGCGTTTTGCGGGTACTATTTAATGAAGCTGCCAGTTGAGGACCTGTGAGACATCTATTTCTCAAACTAGACACTCTAATGTACTTGTCTTTTGCTCAGTTGTGCAGCGGGGCCTCCCACTTCTCTATCTACTCTGGTTAGAGCCTGTTTGTGCTGTCCTCTGAAGGGAGTAGTACACACCATTGTAGGAAATCTTCAGTTTCTTGGCAATTTCTCGCATGGAATAGCCTTCATTTCTAAGAACAAGAATAGACTGTCGAGTTTCACATGAAAGTTCTCTTTTTCTGGCCATTTTGAGAGTTTAATCGAACCCACAAATGTAATGCTCCAGATTCTCAACTAGCTCAAAGGAAGGTCAGTTTTATAGGTTCTCTAACCAGCAAAACTGTTTTCAGCTGTGCTAACATACTTGCACAAGGGTTTTTAAGGGTTTTCTAAACATCCATTAGCCTTCTTACACAGTTAGCAAACACAATGTACCATTAGAACACTGGAGTGATGGTTGCTGGAAATGGGCCTCTATACACCTATGTAGATATTGCATTAAAAACCAGACGTTTGCAGCTAGAATAGTCATTTACCGCATTAACAATGTATAGAGTGTATTTCTGATTAATTTAATGTTATCTTCATTGAAAAAAAACTGTGCTTTTCTTTCAAAAATAAGGAAATTTCTAAGTGACCCTAAACTTTTGAACAGTAGTGTATATGTTCAGACTACCCCTTTAATGAGGTTTTCCAGGCTCCTAATATTGATGACCTATCCTCAGGATACGTCAATAAAATCTGATCGGTGAGGGTCCAACACACCACACCCCCATTGATCAGCTGTTCCCTGCAGCCTGTGTTGGAACTAGCACTTGAACTAGAAATATAGCTTGGTTCAAAGTACCGTGGCCATGCCGGGTTGCTGGACCTTAGCCCCCATTCCCTTTAGTGGGATCTGAGCTGCAGTAACCTAACATGGCCACTACACTTTGAACAGAGGTGTTTCTTTTGCAGTGTTAGTTCCAGCACCAGAGGCTGCAAGGAACAGCTGATCAGTAGGGGTATGGAGTGTTGGACCCTCACAGATCAGATATTAATGATTTATCCTGAGCAGTCAATCATGGCAACTGTCCTCACACCATTGCTCCCTAGAGCCATGCAGTGATGGGAGGGGGCAACCTTTCTTTCCCCAGGCACACCCTGATTCTGGGGCTCCTGCCTGACGGTAGCTGGGATGTCCTTGATGTTAGGTGTTTGGATGGGTGCAAAAAGGGATGCAAATGAGCTCTTAACAAGCTCTGCCTCTAAATGCCGCCAGATGTAAGGAAGCTATCCTGTAAGTCAGCTCTTTAAACAAGCCTTGACACATGAGTTGGATGTTAAATAAGCCAGCACCTTATCTGCAGACAGATGTTTCGGTGTGATTGCCCCTCATCAGTGCAGAGCAGAGATCACTGGCTTAACTGGGTGAGAGGCCAAGTCAGGGTAAAAGGGGTATTATCTCTCCTTGGGGAAAGAGCGCCTTAATCGGCATGAGGAGACTTATAGGCATTCATGCTCCTTTGGAATTCTGGGAAGAAAAAAGGGATGCAAATGAGCTCTTAACAAGCTCTGCCTCTAAATGCCACCAGATGTAAGGCAGTTATCCTGTAAGACAATGTTCAGCTCTTTAATAAGCCAGCACCTCATCTGCAGACAGCTGTTCCAGTGTGATTGCCCCTCATCAGTGTAGAGCAGAGAGTACTGGCTTAACTGGGTGCAAGGCATGGGAGTGTAGAGTGCAATGGCCGACATATGGTGTAGAGGTCTGGAAATTAGTCCAGAGATAAAAGAATAAACATCTCTCTTTAGTGCAGTGCAAAATGGTAGTTGTAGTACATCCAACTACAGCAGTCACAGTTGTAATTGTACACTCTCTAAGATATGGTTTAGGCAAGGATGGGAGTTATGGACCTTGTTCCTCTCCATCTTGGTAAGGTCTCTCTCAGTAAAATGTATGGCTGCCAATAGTACTCTTGCAATAATGGGTGTAATGCCCACTGCAGGATATAGGGTTTTAAAGGCACAACTGGCCAGGATGTGTCCAAGTGTGAAGAGTATCTTAATTTAATAGTGTCCCTCATGGCAGCAAAGTCTGAATGGCTGTAGTCACAGATTACCTTGCTGACTCCACTGCTTGGCCATGCAGGTTCTAAGTTCTCCTCTTTCTCTCTTTGTGTTGATCTTGCAGTAATTCACCCAGAGATCTTTCTAGAAGGAGCATAAGACATAGCTCCCTTCCTCTCTCAAACTCTTCCTAGAACTGACTGAGTTTTGGTTGGATCCTAGATCCCCACCCGACCTCCTGCAAAGGGCTGAATCAGGATTGTTAACCCTGGGTTTGCCATCCACACACAGCTATACTGGGTATAATACATGAAGTGGCAATACATAACATAACATTATACTACATAAGATTAAATAATAAGCTATTTGCAGACACCCCCTGCTCCGGGGTACTGCAGATGTTGCATAGCAGCATAAGATAATATTAGCAGTGATACCGTGCAATATTGCAGTCCAATATAACTGGCAAACTACAATTATTTATATGTAATATCATGCAGCCTAGGACCAATATTAGTACGTGATAAAGAAAAGTGTGGCTCCAATACAGTGAAATTTTCATGCTTTGTCAATGCAGTGCTCATTCACTCAAGACCTTGGTAATGTAGGAAAGACTAGTTGCTATGGATGCACTTGAAAATGCCATATAAAAGGCAGGCTGTGGCTGTTAGTCATTGGGGGACATTTACTAAGTATGTTGCACCAGAATTATGGTGTAAAATGCGCCAAAAAGAATGGCATTTTGATTTGCGCCAAATATATCAACGGTTTTCTCCAGAATTTTCACCACAAAGAATGCATCACGCCAGAATTGAGTTATAAATGTCAAAGTAGACGGAGGTATCAAATTGGTGCATATTACACCTTATTTATCATCCACTTACCAACAGAAATGGCTCAAATTGTTGCAATTAAGCCAGCATATGTGGTGGTGTTTTGTGTAAAAAGTCGAATTTATGGCAGAAAGATGCGTCTTTTTGTCAAAAAGTCACATTTATGAAAAGAAAAACAACTCGTCATGGGAACAAGTGATAGGTAAGTAGTAAAAAAGGATACATTTATTTTTAGCTAATATAAATGCCAAACAACAGGGTTTTGCAAAACAATAACAAAAACGTCCCGAGTCTGAGACAAAAGTCGCAATTTACCAGTGGAAATGTCTCAAATATGCTTCAAAAGTCGCAAATATGTTTCAAATGTCGCAAGTGTGGTCTGGCAGGGATGGCTGAAATGGCGCAATCTGTTTAAAAAAGTCACATTTTAGTGCTATTGGTGTTAAAATGTTGCAAATCAAAAGAAATAGGCGAATAGTTAAGTTTTAAAAGTGACATTTTAAAAGTGGTGTACGCCTTTAGATAGATGAGGTGAAACAAATCACCACTATTGATTTGTAATGTTATTTTTTTTTGGCGCAAATTACAACAACAAGTGTTGTTAGAGCATTCCCCATCTCAACCTGCATTACTAATCAGATTTTTCCAAAACAATATAAGTGGATAACCTGTTTTATACGGTATGTGTGATCATTTTTACTACTACATTTGCTCCTGATCCATGCAGAGTGTGAGATAACCTCAACAATTCCTCTCTGAAATAACAGTCTAGCCTCATAGATACAGCCAGGACACCTGACTGCTGTGACTGTGATACGGCTCACGGTTCATATCTTCTGCTTTCAATGAGAAGCAGAACGTTATAATTGAGTTTATAGTACTTGAGGTCCCCAGTGACTCCCAGTGTCATGTGTCCCATCAGAAGATATGAGCCATGTGTCTGCAGCCTTCTATCAGTTCAGCGGCAGATGCACACCACTCTGTATTATATAATAAGAAGAAATTAGGTTGCTCCATTTAGAAGCACTGAACATGGCAGCCATGGAGCAGTACTGTTGCAGCTGGCACTTTTACTGGACTATTCAGTGTTATCACATTTATTTATGAAGCTGTCAGGTACTTTTACATTTTATCTTACATTATCACTAGCATTTGAAGGGTTGTGCCATACTTTTTCACTCTAAGGGTGTCACATTTTTGGCCTACGTTTATTGTATACATTGGGAAAAAAAGGATGCAAAAGCACAATAAACTCCACTTTTCCTTCCCGCAAAGTCCAGTAAAAAAAACGAATTCATTAACTTTTTTTTTTACTTTGTTTTCCGTCCAGCATAATGGAAACTAGACGGATCCGTTACGCTTGCCTATATACTTCTATTATGACGGATCAAAACGGAATGCCTCTAAAGGTGTCCGTTTTGATTTCCGTCCTATGGATTCCATTTTTTGCCGTTATAACGATGTTATAACGGAAAGCCAAAACGGAATCCATGACGGTGATGTGAACAAGCCCTTAGTGGCCATGATCAGTACTGCAGAGATGCAGTGCTATTCCCAGCTACTACCCAATGCACAGAGCTGTGCTGCAGTACCATTCACAGCCACCAGCCAGTGTACAGAGCTGTGCAGCAGTGCTATTCATAACCACTACCCAGTGTACAGAGCTGTGCTGCAGTGCTGTTCATAGCCACAACTAAGAGTACAGAACTGTGCTGCAGTACAAATTATGGCTACTCTCTAGTACCTCAGTACCCCAGTACAGTCAGCAGAGTGATCAGCAGTACAGTTATACAGACTCCACTGCAGGTGAAGGGAAACATGTTAAGACACCCGTCTCCATAGTTTAGGACAGGCACACTTTAAAAGCCTGCATTTCACAAGTGGACACCTATAGCCTCAAGTGCTTATTGCTGTTAGCAAGGGAATCAGGAAAGAGAGATTTTTGCTGGCCAGTATACTTACAGTGCCATCATCAACCACCATATCTCATAATCTGGGGAGAGATATTGCACTGTGTGCAACTACTGCTGGATGTACTATTGCTCTCATCTTGAATTTAGTAAATAGAGACTTTTGTTCTTTTACTCCTGGCCTGATTCCTTACACCATCTTTTCACTGCACCAATCCACAGGCAGTGATGGCCTAAAGGGAACACACTGTGATACATCCTCTGCTCTGGCTCCCCCAGGAGCTTGCTGCATACGGAGCTGTGCTGGTGCCTATTCCAGAGCATAGCAGCCTGTTTAAGCAGCTGAACAGTGGGGTGCAGGGATTAGGGCTAAACCAGTCAAATATCAATGATGCATCCAAAGGATAGGTCATTAATATTCTGCCTGTAAAACCCTTTTTAAAGATGCCTAAAGCTGGGCATACACATATGGTATGATCATTTGGCTGACAGCTTTCTCTCCCTTGCTGTCTCTGAGATCCGTTTTTTTTAGACACAAAAAAGTATTACATGCAGTACTTTTTTTCTCGTCTAAAAAAATGGATCCTATGCAATCCTATGCATAACTGATGCAACAGAATCCGTTTTTTACAGGATCCGTCTTTTTTCTTTCTTCTTCTGACGGAGAGCGGAAAGCTAAACGGTGATATGAACTCAGTCTTAGGCCCCTTTCACACGACAGTATTTTTGCGGGCTCCAATCCGCATTTTTCACATGAAAAATGCAGACCCATTCATTTCTATGGGTCCGCAAAAAATACTGAGAGCATACGGTGTGCTGTCCGCACCCGTATGCCTGTTCCGTAGCCCCACAAAAAAGATAGAACCTGTCCTATTCTTGTCCGCAAAACGGACAAGGATAGGCATTGTTACAATGGATCAGCAAAAAAAAAACGGATGCCATACGGACCGCAAAACACAACGTTCGTGTGTAAAAGGCCTTACCTATTAATCACTGAGTGGCACCCCCCACATGACTCACAGATGCATAAAAAAAGCAGAGGTTTAAAAGAATAAATTACAAGTTTTACTGAATGCTTTTCCACAAAGCTCAGCTCCTCCTGTTCTATACCTTGCCATCTACAGGCTGCAATGTACTTTCATCATGACAGGTTCCATTCAAGTTTATCAGCAGACATGTTTTAATCAAAGCTCAGATTGATCTGCAAACTTCATATTAAAATCAGTTTATAACAAAGATGATCCATGGGGCATTTCCAGTTGACAATAACTCACTGTGCGGCCCCTTACGTGCATTGTGAACTACAATATCTCCTTATTACTACATTTATGACTGCAGACAATAATAATGTATTCTACGTCGTAGGGTTTTAACTCTCCACATATCAAAGTCAGTTTGCAGCAACACTCCAAATTAGCCAGCCATGCACAGCAGACTTCCAACAATCTCTTTGGAACAGCATTCTGTCAATTATATGTGTTTGATTAAATAACTCATTATAACAGATGGCCGTCTGAGCCCAGCCATGAACCAGCCACAATAAGGGACACATTCTGAGCCTTAGGAAGTAAAGCGTAATACACTGAAGGCAGCATTCTTACACAAATATTTGGATTTTTACTGCTAATGACTTAAAACAGTTTTACTTCTATTCCAAATAACATGCTTCTTAATTTTCTTTTTTTTGTTTTTTGCTCTGAGGAATCGGAAATTATTGATAGTCATTACGTTTTGTGCCAAACATGGTTAGAATTTGGCTCTTTATACATGAATTTAATTATTTTTAAAGAGAAAGAATTGTGTTTTCATATATTCTGAACTTTTACAAAATTTATTTTAGCACCAAGTTTTCCTCTTGGGGCATACCCTCAAGAAAATTGTTCCATATCCACCATGATTCTATCTTTTTCAGGGTCTCTGATCAGTGGTCTCCTGGGGGAAATAACATACTAGAAGAGATAAGTGAATTGATTCTAAACTGTTTGAACATGTTACAAATTTCCCCAATGTTTTGGGTTCTAGAGAATCTAAACATTTAGCAAAAATGCAATTTTTTTCCAATGAATTGCTTAAAATGGCAGTCACTGTTGTACAGTCCAGAAGACAGAGATGAAAGCCCCGTCACCAAAAAATGATAATTTCTGTACATTTTTTTAATTAAAAAAATAGATCAGTTGTGCAATGTATTATTAAACAGGCAGTTTTTACCACCACTACCATCCCCTTTGTCAGGATTCGGGGGCGCTGCGGCCCTCCAGCGAATGTTGGGTGGGTGCGGGCGTTCCCGTGTCCTGACGCTATGCGGCGCTCATCCCGAGTGCAAGCCAGAAAATCCTCTTGTAACACTTAGGTTCCTATAGGGTTAAAGGTTTGGCTAGTTTTGCTAGTTTTACTGGCAGGCGTCCCTGCCAGTAATTTTGGTCCATTCAGGGTGTGGCTGGGATCCCTGCTCTTATCACGCCTTGGGGCTGGGACTCTAGCCACCATTTAGTTTCACACTCGCCATTCATCTGTGACTGCTATAGAGCCTTGTGCCTAAGCTAGCTACTCTGTGTTTATCCGGTATTCCAGTGACTCTGTACCTTTTTCCCTGGTTTCTGTTACTGTTACCTATCTTTGGTGTTCTCCTCTGTTTATTCCTTGCTTGGTTCCTTTACCTTTTACCCCTTCAGTTCCTGACCTGTTTAGGGTTGTTCCTGCTTGTGTTTGGTTTTGGTTGTTTGTCTCGTGTTTCACTTTCCTCAGTGTAATTGCAGTCTTCGGTTGGGGCCGGCCTGTTAAGGAGCCGGGTTCCCCCAAAAGGCAGGGTCAGTGGTTTAGGAGGAGTGTCAGGGCCTCACTTTGTCCATGTCTTTTGTGTCCCCCTGACCTATTCCTCACATTATAGCAGGCCCATACCCTAGTCGACTCTCCTGGCGGTTTAATATGAGTACCGATCTATCGGTCACCGACCGCCTGGATGAGCTGACGAATCAGTTTCAGGGCATGGCTGGGTTAATTGCGCAAATGTCGCAGCGTCTGGACGCCATGACTATTCCTGCGCCTGGCGCTGCAAACCCACCTGTGTCGTTGCCAGCCCCTGTTTTTCCTGTGCACAGTGTCCAGCAGAGACCTAAAATGCTTCTGACCGGATCGCTTTGATGGGAACCCGGACAGATACCGTACTTTCCGGGAGTCCTGTCGTTTGTATTTTCGCTTTAATTTTTTCCCCTCTGAGGCAGAAAAAGTGGCTGTCGTGGTTTCCCTCCTCCAGGGTCCCCCTCAGGATTGGGCATTGGCCCTCCCCTCAGATGATACTGAGTGGAGTTCCCTGGATAGATTTTTTCTGGGCCTTGGGCCAAGTTTATGATGATCCTGACCGTGCTGCATTGGCAGAAACCCATTTGTTATCTATTCAGCAGGGTCGCCGCTCTGCTGAAGACTACTGTTCTGAGTTCCGCCAGTGGTGCTCGGCGACCGGATGGCCTGATCAACCCTTGAAAACCCTTTTCAGACAAGGGCTGTCAGACGCTGTTAAGGATGCTATGGTCAGCCATCCTATCCCTGAATCCCTGAGTGACTTTATGGCTTTGGCTGTGACTATTGACAGAAGACTTAGAGACAGACGCAAGGAAAAGCAAGTGGGATCGACTGTACAGTTTAGGCCAGGCTTTTCTGTCAAACTTCCTTCTACTTTCTCTAAAAATATGCCTTCCCAATTTCAATCACCATCCCCCTCTCAGTCTTCTGGAGAAGAACCTATGTTGTTAGGCTCAACATCTGCTGCTGCTAGAAGGAGACATCGATTGGAGAATGCCTTATGTCTATATTGTGGAAAACCTGGCCATCTCTTGAGGGATTGCCCATCCAAGCCGAAGTCACCACAGGGAAACGCCAGCGCCTGAGTGATCTTCAGGAGGGTCACTCAGGCGTACAGGTACCTCCTAATTCTGTTAATAAGTTTTTGTTACCTGTAACCTTGGTTTCTGATTCTAAAATTTTTTCTTGTCAGGCCATGGTGGATTCAGGGTCTGCAGTGAGTTTCATCCATGTGGTTGTTGCTCAGGCCTTGGGTTTGGAGTTAATTCCTTTGTGTTCCCCCTTTTCAGTTTCTGGTGCAGATTTTACTCCCTTGAATGAGGGGAGAATAAAATGTTGCACTGCTGAGGTTCTGATGAACGTTGGTTGTTTACATACAGAAAAAATGTCATTTTTTGTGATGGAAAAACTGACTGCAGATCTTATTCTCGGTTTGCCTTGGCTCCGCCTCCATAACCCTATATTTGATTGGAAAACCACTGACCTGGTGAAATGAGGGAATTCATGTGCTTCACATCTTAAAACTGTTCCTTCCACAATGTGTACTGTGAATAATGATTTGGATATTCCTGAGTTTATTTTTGATTTCAAAGACGTCTTTGATGAGGCCGCTGCGGAAACTCTACCTCCGCACCAGCCTTACGATTGTGCCATAGACCTCGTTCCTGGGGCCAAACTTCCTAAGGGTCGCATTTTTAATTTGTCAGCTCCTGAGCGAGCGAGAGAGTCTATTCATCAGTATATTCAGGATAGTCTAAAAAAAGGGCACATACGGCCTTCTGTCTCCCCTATTGGTGCAGGGTTTTTCTTCGTTGAGAAAAAAGATGGAGGTCTCCGTCCATGTATTGACTACAGGGAGCTCAATAAGATCACGATTAAGGACCAGCATCCTCTCCCTCTGATCCTGGATTTATTCAATCAGGTTGTGGGGGCCCGGTGGTTCTCTATAATTGACCTCCATGGAGCTTACAATCTAATCCGCATCAGGGAAGGCGACGAGTGGAAGACAGCTTTTAATACTCCAGAGGGGCATTTTGAATACCTAGTCATGCCATTTGGTCTCAGCAATGCCACGGCTGTCTTCCAGCGTTTTGTTAACGATATCTTCAGAGATCTTTTGGGCCGTTTTTTGGTTATATATCTGGACGACATCCTCATATTCTCCCCAGATTTGGAGTCCCAATCTGGAGCATGTGAGGGAGGTCCTCTCCAGATTGCGACTTAATCGGCTGTGTGCTAAATTGTCTAAATGTCAGTTTGAAGTCCGGGAGGTGGGATTTCTGGGATACATACTTACCCCTGGTTCTATAAGTATGGATCCACAAAAAGTTTCTGCTGTGGTCGCTCGTTCTCCACCTCTACCCGTGGTTGTTCAGGGAGAGTTGGAGTTCGAAATTGAACGAATTATTGACTCTCGCAAAGTACAGAATTCTCTCCAGTACCTTGTACATTGGAAAGGGTATGGTCCTGAGGAGCGTGTCTGGGTGGCTGCTAGAGATCTTCACACTCCCAGACTCGTTAGAAAATTCCACCAATCTTACCCTTCCAAGACGGGAGGCCCCTCCTCGGGGGGGGGGGGTTCTGTCAGGATTCGAGGGTGCTGCGGCCCTCCAGCGGATGTTGGGCGGGTGCGGGCGTTCCCGTGTCCTGACGCTATGCGGCGCTCATCCCGAGTGCAAGACAGAAAATCCTCTTGTAACACTTAGGTTCCTATAGGGTTAAAGGTTTGGCTAGTTTTGCTAGTTTTACTGGCAGGCGTCCCTGCCAGTAATTTTGGTCCATTCAAGGGTGTGGCTGGGATCCCTGCTCCTATCATGCCTTGGGGCTGGGACTCTAGCCACCATTTAGTTTCACACTCGCCATTCATCTGTGCCTGCTATATAGCCTTGTGCCTAAGCTAGCTACTCTGTGTTTATCCGGTATTCCAGTGACTCTGTACCTTTTTCCCTGGTTTCTGTTACTGTTACCTATCTTTGGTGTTCTCCTCTGTTTATTCCTTGCTTGGTTCCTTTACCTTTTACCCCTTCAGTTCCTGACCTGTTTAGGGTTGTTCCTGCTTGTGTTTGGTTTTGGTTGTTTGTCTCGTGTTTCACTTTCCTCAGTGTAATTGCAGTCTTCGGTTGGGGCCGGCCTGTTAAGGAGCCGGGTTCCCCCAAAAGGCAGGGTCAGTGGTTTGGGAGGAGTGTCAGGGCCTCACTTTGTCCGTGTCTTTTGTGTCCCCCTGACCTGCTCCTCACACCCTTACCCATATATGTCACTGTCTCTTTAACATTACAAATGGCAACTCTTGAAAACGGATATACAAAGCAGTCTTCTTCCCAAAAGGAAAAGAAAACTGAGTATCTCACGTAAAAAACAGCTCTTTCTGAGTAGCTACCCTTTATTAAAGCTGAGAAAATTGGCTTTAGCTAGCCCAGAGTCTTTTGTTGGGAGCCTGGGGGGTTTCTCTTTTACATTGTGGAGAGCACGTAGTATGCATGAGGAGTATTATAGGCCAAGATAACACTGCTCTTGGTTTCTGGTGAAAATATAAGCAAATTCAGCATCAGAAAGACTTATCTTTCTATTCCTTTTGGAGGTAAAGCTAATAGGCATTCACCCCTAAATGATCCAATTCAGAATAAAGATTTGAAGGCTTTACTCCATCAATTAATGGCGTTCAAGCCTTCTACAGATAAGCTCTTGAAATGAGAGAGAAAGTGACTTTATTAATTGGCTTTAGTTAGCTCAGATGCCTTTGTTGGGAGTCTGGGGGACATGCTTTCTGATTCTAGAGAGCATCTAGGATTTGTGAGATGTGCCGTAAGCCAGACAATGCTGCTGCTGGTTTCTTGGGGAAAAATATATGCAAAATAGCACATCATAACATTTACTGGCATCAGAAAGGCTTGTTGTACTTTTCTTTTTGGAAGAAAAGCTAATTGGATATCTTTCTAAGAAAGATATACAAATTAGACTCTCCCTAAATGATACAATGTAGATAGGCTTTAGGCTGTTTCTTCACACAGTTATGCTGTATTTCGTTGGGGTTTTCTGAGATTCATTTTTTCAGATGTTACTTTATGGGTGTGTTCACATAGTCTATTTATTTACGCAAATTCCGACCCACATTCCACTCCAAAATTCACATGAACAATCCATGCATTCAGCATCCTATTTCCTTCAATAAGGATTTCCATTATAGTTCATGCTTGATATTGAATCTGAGCAAAATATGCATAGTTAGGGCCCATGCACACGACCTCTGCCGGCCCGTGCCCGTATAGCGGCCCGCATACGCTGGGTCTGCAATACACGGGCACCGGCCGTGTGTAGCCCACATCACGGATCACGGACCCATTCACTTCAATGGGTCTGCAATCCGGAAGATGCGGAGCGGAGGCACGGATCGGAACACCACGGAAGCACTACGGTGTGCTTCCATGGTATTTCTGTCCGTGCCTCCGCACCACAAAAAAGTAGCGCATGCACTATTTTTTGAGGTGCGGACAGCACGGGCACTGACTGCACATGTTCATGTGCATGAGCCCTAACAGTGGTCAAATATGACAAACTGTAACAAAAAATTCAAGCGTCGACTGCAAATGCACATTAGATTTTTTCAAAGTGCATTCCACCTTTCATTATCCAAAGGAATGGTGGAATGTGATTGGTTGCTATGGGCAACTAAGCAAGTTTTTCTGTACACCAGTATGATAAATCTCCCCCTAGGTATGTTTTCTTCTCTGGCTTCTTTGCCTCAGGCTGGTGTCATACATAAGTTTTTTTGGCATTTGGTGGTTTTTATTGTTTTGTTGGCTTTTTTGACACATTCTTCGGGGAAAAATGGCAGCTCCAGAACTTGAAAAGAAGTCTATGGAAAATATCAAACGTAGGACAAATAGGCATTTTTGTAGTGTCATTCTTTTCATCCTTGATGTGTGTTTTTTTGGGTCAATTGCATTTTTTCAAAACTGAGTCTGGCACTTTTTTCCTTGGTGTTTTCTCTCATAGACCTCCATTGTTTTGTTTTTTTTTGTTTGTTTTTGCTGCTTCATATAAAAATACATATCTAATATCTGTTGGTGTTTTTCAATGGCATTTTTGCATAATGCTTTTTTATTTTTTAATAATGCTTTTTTTCCCCACACAGCTTCAGAGAAAGTGGCACATACTTTCCTCTGAAAAAATAAAATGATAGACATTGAGGAAACAGCATTAAAAATAACCAGTTGTAAAAACATATATGGGCAAAAGCAACTCAAATAACAACAAGGAAAATCCTAAACAAAATTAACTCAAACCACCTAAAACATTGGTAAAATGTCATTACGATGCATGAAGCATATGGCATTTTTTTCTATGCTTTTTAAAGCAGTATGTGAAGTAAAAGTGAGTGTGTGAGTGTGTGTGTGTGAGTGAATGAGTGTGTGTCATGGAGGTCTTTATATGCTGAGACCACAGCGTTTCAGTTTATACTGTACATTGGATCCAATATGGGTTATAATACATTACAAAGCATACATTATGTATTTAAATCCCTCTGTATATTCTTTCTGCAGTGCATTCAGCTTAAATAAAAGTTATTAATATCCCCAAGGACTTTTGTAGTAAATTATTTAAATTAACTTTATAATTACTAATTGTTATTGCATATTCTTGTGGACTTGCGCTTATACATTTTAAATGAAACAATACTAACTAAATCAGGGATCTCAAACTCGTGGCCCTCCAGATGTTGCAAAACTACAACTCCCAGCATGCCCTGGTAGCCGAAGAATGTCCAGGCATGATGGGAATTGTAGTTCTGTAACAGCTGGAGGGCCACGAGTTTGAGATCCCTGAACTAAATGTTCTTATCGTGATTCTTCATCTCAAACCCCTTGATTCAACTCTATTATCACAAACCATAGCCAGGAAAAGGTCAAGTATTTTGCGCTGACCTGCTGTTTCACTGCTAAAGGGTTAGTGTTATGGTTCACTTTAAAAGTTGTTAGGGTGTTTTCTGAGATGCCAACTGTGATCTATGCACTATGCAATCCAAAGGCTAGGTATGGGGGAGGAAATAGTTAACTGGGCAATAAAGCAATTTTGCTAGGAGCCAAGCACTGAGGGAAAGAAGTATTCCATTTCTATAGAAGGTTGAGGACCAGGAGGGTGCGCACATCAAGGCAGTACAGGTAGTTTACTGCACATGGTTAGGGTTAATTGCTTCCCATGCCCGTCATACTACCGAGATGGACCGGCCATCCATTCTAGGACTGCACCCAGCAGATGAGTAGTGCAGGAAAATATTAAGACTTTGCACACATTTGGCTATTTGGGAAGATTCCAAGATACGGTATCTAGAGAGAGACTTAGTGGGGACCATCATATCACGTATCCCTTATTCAAAGCCTTTTGAGAAATGTCTGCCTTGTGAAATACTTCAGAAATGTGCCTGTTAATTTATTTTTCACTGTGACACCCATCATCTACTCAGCAAAAGAGAGACCTTATTTTACCATAGTCAAACTGGCCTGGTCAATGGTCTCCATACCCAAACTTTGTTCTCTTTCCTACTCTCCTGCCTTGCACCCACCACCCTCTCATCTAATATCAAGGGCACCCCAGTCAGGAGACCCCAAAGTCCAAGGTGTGCCCTGAGAGGAAGAAAGGTTGCACCCCTCACCATTTTTGCTATACCCGCAGCCTAGGGAGTGCTGGAGTATGGATTAGCCACTATGTGGACTACGACCACCTTCATTGCCACCACCACCACTCCTGTCCTCTCCAGCCCCACACTCCTCTCCCTGTGGAACGGCATGCTGCAATTGTACTGATGTTAAAGACCTGAGTACACTAGAGAAGTTGTGTTGAGTTTATTTGTCACAACTCAACTTACATTCTATGGGGAAGATTTAGTAAGACTGGAGTTTCACACCCCTGTTTTAATCCAATGTCCATTGAAATAAGATGCAGACACCTATAAATACATTTGATACATCTTGGGCTGTCCTATAAACAGTATTAATTATTTCAAACTGTGCATATTTAAGTGTGAATTTGCTGTGGTTTTGCGATGTGACAAACATTTTCAACTTCTTTTATGTGTAGAAGAGGTGCAAGTAAAACAAAGGGTCTCAATCACATCAGAAAAGTTAAAACACGGGTGGTTTTGCATACTGTAAAACAATTTGTATTATGGAGTGCCCAACAGCTGCACTATTTTAAGGGTAATGCTTCAGCTTTGCCTGCAAAAATGAGGAACCATTGGCCACTGCATGTGGGTGGCTGGAGCTTTGGCCACACGAGGACACCACAATGGGAGTCAATAACATTAGGACTGATATGATTAGTCAACTTGAGGCCACTTGTGTGAAGCCAAAGTTTTTAACCTCTTGGCGACAATGGATGTACCGGTACGTCCAGGGCGCGAGGTAGTTCGCGCTACAGGGCGTACCGGTACGTCCTGCATGTAAACACCCGCTGCGCAGTGCAGCGGGGTTTACATGCTGTGATGGCGGCTGTTAGCCACAGCCAGCCATCTGTAGTGAAGGCCTCGGGGGGAGCCGTGCCCCCCCCATAATGGCAATCGCTGTGAATGGCTGGTCAATTCAGACCAGCCATTCACAGCAGGCACCGGGTACTCTGCGAGTATACGCCGTATATTCGGCGGGGATAGCGCTATTCTGTAGTGCGAATCCCCGCCGAGTGTCAGGGGTTGGGGGGGGTCAGGGTGTCCCCCCCGCCCCCCGCGATCAGCTGTGATTGGTCAGTGACTGGTCACTGACCAATCACTGGCCAAAACATTAAATGTAAGTAAAGGCACCTGCTCAGCCTGCTTCCTGTTTGTCCGGATCGCGAGCTGAGCAGGTGCCTGGTTAGTACAGTGCCCCCCTGGCCCCCCAGTCCCATATAGCTTACCTGTCCTGTAGTCCTCCGTCCCCCTAGCTGCTGCCTGCCTCCTCGGTGGTGAGTGATCTTCATCTTGATGCAGAGCAGTGCACCTAGTGGCCTGCCTGGATCTGTCAGCTCCTTCTGCTCCCTGCTAATTTGGGCTTTTTTTTTTTTTTGGGACCATCTGGCCAACATCTGTGTGGCCAGATTGTCCTGTGTCTGCGGCCGATAAACACTTATCAGCCGTTGTGTTTTTTTGCGGCTGATCAGTGATCAGTGGTTATCAGCTTTTTTTTTTTTTCTTTTCTTTTTCATCTGCGCCAATATCTGTATGGCCAGATTGTCCGTGTCTGTGGCTGATACTTGCTTATTGAGCCAGTTTTTTTGTGGCTGATAAGTAGTTATCAGTTTGCATCCAGTGGACGCACACTGGTAAAAAGTGACACTGGTTGAAAGTAAAATCACTACACTGCCCTACACTATACTACACACATAATAAAGTAATTTCACCCCCCACACACACATCACATTCCCCCTAGAAAATAAAAATGTCCCGCAGATCCCACAGGGGGTATACGGTGTCGGAGGCATATGAAATTATATATCTCGGGAGATATTGCACCACAAATTTTGTGGGGCTTTTTATCCTTATACCCTTTGTGAAAATGAAAAATTTGGGGTTACACCAATGTGTAAGTCTAAAAAATCTTTGGGTTATTCCTGTGAGACACCTATAGGGTTAACAAACTTCAACAATCTAATTCTGAGTAATGAGTTATTGGGTTTTCTAACATGCAGGTCCCTCAAATCCACTTGAAAACTGGACTTGTCCCGCAAAAAATCTGATTTTGAAAATTTCATGAAAATTTGGAAAATTGCTACTAAACTATGGAGCCCTCTTATGCAGTGAAAATATAAAAGCACGCTAAAAAACTGATGCCAACATAAAGTAGACATATTGCAGATATGAATCTATATCTAATTTATGTGGTGTCGCTATGTAGTTTAGAGGCTGAGAATTTTAAACTAAAAAAAAGCAATTTTTTCCAATTTTTCATGAAATTGTGGAATTTTTCACAAGGAAATACTGCAAATATCGACTAAATCTATTACTAACATAAAGTAGAAGATGCCACGAAAAAACAATCTCAGAATCACTGGAATCTGTAAAACCATCCCAAAGTTATTACTTATTGAAAAGACACATGTCAGAATTCAAAAATTTGACCAAAATGGGCTCTGTCCTTAAGGGGTTAAAGACAATAATAAAAGAATGTTCTATTATTGTTTCTATTATTATTATTTTTATTATTGTTTCTATATTGTTTCTAAATTGGCAGTGGGTAAGCCTGAGACAGTGCACCTTGGTCCAGAAATCAAGAGGGGAGAGCCACTATACCATTTTACAAATTGCTGATATAATTTTTAAAGAAACTATGGTATTTGGCTGCACAGGATTGATACTTCTCTTTTTTGTGCATTTCAGTATTTGATTAAAAAAACTGCATTAAAATTGCTATAAAAACTGAATGTGTGATTCCAGGCAAAATACAGCTGTATCTGAAAATTGCAGCTAAGGATGAGTCACTTTCCTGTGACAAAAGGCACCATGAAGACAACAGAACATCTCAAATACAGTAGCTTTGTAATTGGGTTACTAGTCAGGAGATATTCACAAGCAAGTCACTGAACAATTTAAGTGGCTGTGCATAATCCCTCTACAGAGGAAATGCCTTACCCCAGCAAAATCAGCTGTTACACGCTACAGCAGCTGTAATCTCAACGGGGTTGTCTGTAATGAGAAGTCCCATTTAAAGAAGACCACCATTCCCTACATGCCTGCTTTATTAAAACTTGTATTTTCCTTGGGTGTTACTATTTCTGGGGGTGTACCTACACAGTCTGGCCAATCAGTACTGCCAATATAAGACTGTGTGAAGACATAGCTCCCTGGTGGTAATATCTAGTTACAGATTCATTTATAAACTTTTTGCAGCAATAATTGAGGAACATAAAGTCATACAGTTACATGAAATGATGGCGTAAAAACAGTATTACATTGGAGAATGCAAGTAGCTACCAAAACAGACATGTCACGACAGGTGACCCATCCTCTTTAAGTCAATAATTAAAGTGTGAATATGACACAGATGATTGTGCTAGAAGTCATGAGCTCCTTAAAAAAACAATGTCCATAATACAGAGTTGTGTAACTGTCAACACAGCAGCCAGAGTGGCACGATGCACTGACATCATGGTACCTGCTAGGCTGAACAGAAGAGCCAATGGGCTGAGGATCATTTTCCAGCCCCTGAGCTCTCTCAGCCCAGCAGGCTCGATGACATCTGACATCACTGCACAGGGGTGCACCACCAATGAGGTGGTCGCCTCAGGCAGCACCATGCAGGGGCAAGAGGGGACAGCAGAAGGGCCATTGGCAATGAGCGCTTTCATTGTGACAAAGGTGTTAGGTTAAGAAATTGGCATGGGGAGGGGCGCCATATCAGTTTTTGCCTCAGGCAGCAGAAAGTCTAGGTGCACCCCTGTCACTGCATAACACCTACTGGGGAGAGTGGAATCTGCTGTGTTCATCAGGAGAAATGGAGCTAGGTAAGTATAAGTGTTTATTTTTTAAAATTTTATTAATACTAGAGGGGCTTCAAAAACGTAAGTGGCTACAGGGGAGCACTACTCTAAAGGTTGTACTGAGGGGGACATACAGTGCCTTGCGAAAGTATTCGGCCCCCTGGAACTTTTCAACCTTTTGCCTCATTTCAGGTTTCAAACAAAAAAAGTTTAAATGATCCAATAAATTTTGTTCCACTTCACAATTGTGACCCACTTGTTGTTGATTCTTCACCAAAATTTTAAATGTTATATCTTTTTGTTTGAAGCCTGAAATGTGGCAAAAGGTTGAAAAGTTCAAGGGGGCCGAATACTTTCGCAAGGCACTGTACAAGCTGTAAAGGGGGGCTAACTAATGTGAAGGGGCACTAAGGAGGCATTCTGCTGAAGGGAACACTAAAGAGGCATGCTACTGTAAAGGGGACACTAAGGGCTGTAAAGGGGACACTAAGGGGGCACTAACTACTGAGTGGGTAGGAGGTTGTATTTTAAGTGCTGGTGGTCTAAACTAGGGGGTTGCATGGAAGTTGCTGGGGGGGGGGGGGTTCCTTTTCAAAAATTGCTATGATGCCCTGCGTTTTCTAGTTTCTCCCCTGATGATACACAAATGTAAAGTTATGCATATGGGAAGGAATAATGCAAGTCACCAGTACATTCTAAATGGTAAAATATTGGGTAACTCTGACATGGAAAAGGACCTAGGAATTTTAGCAGCAAACTAAGCTGCAGAAACCAGTGTCAGACAGCAGCTGCCAAGGCCAATAAGATAATGGGTTGCATCAAAAGAGGCATAGATGCCCCTGATGAGAACATAGTCCTGCCACTTTACAAATCACTAGTCAGACCACACATGGAGTACTGTGTACAGTTCTGGGCTCCTGTGAACAAGGCAGACATAGCAGAGCTGGAGAGGGTTCAGAGGAGGGCAACTAAAGTCATAACTGGAATGGGTGGACTACAGTACCTAGAAAGATTATCAAAATTAGGGTTATTCACTTTAGAAAAAAGATGACTGAGGGGAGATCTAATAACTATGTATAAATATATCAGAGGTCAGTACAGAGATCTCTCCCATCATCTATTTATCCCCAGGACTGTGACTGTGATGAGGGACATCCTCTGCGTCTGGAGGAAAGAAGGTTTGTACACAAACATAGAAGAGGATTCTTTACGGTAAGAGCAGTGAGACTATGGAACTCTCTGCCTGAGGAAGGTGGTGATGGTAAGTTCAGTAAAAGAGTTCAAGAGAGGCCTGGATGTATTTTTGGAGGGTAATAATATTATAGGTTATAGTTACTAGAGAGGGGTCGTTGATCCAGGGAGTAATTCTGATTGCCTGATTGGAGTCGGGAAAGTGGGGAAAATTGGCTTCTACCTCAAAGGGGTTTTTTGCCTTCCTCTGGATCAACTTATAGGAAAACAGGCCGAACTGGATGGACAGATGTCTTTTTTCGGCCTTATAAACTATGTTACTATGTTACTATGTTACTAAGATGTATTTAAGGGACACATCACTTTCTCTTTTTTTCTTGTTTTTGCAGGCTTTGCACTTAATGAGTGGGACCCCTCTGACCACAGGTCTATGGCAGTGCCCTAACTTCAATGTCAGTCCGCCCCAGAAGAGAACTACTGTATGTCTTAGAAGAATTGCATTTTAACAAGACCAAATATAAAGCCAAAAAAACATGAATGTTTACAGTGTATCTTGGAATGGCCAAATGCAACTGAGAAGTAGTATCAGCACTTAAAGGGAACCTGTAAGTTCTGAAACACCCTCCAAACTAGAGTAAGCCATGTACAGTGTAAGTGACGTAGAGTCTGGTTATGTAATTTTTATCTTCATATTCACTTCCATTCTGACGCTGTGCTCCCACAAACCTACAGTAAAATGCACTCACTGGACTCCAGTGCTCACTCACATAATGGAGAGGACTCAAAGAAGAGTCCTAAGGTTCCCTTTAAATATAGCATTCCACCTGCTGTCACCATTCACACCAACAGTTTTGCTAAGAAGAATAGGGAAGTACTGCAGCGTCCATATGTGCAACGCTAAGGCTATGTTCACATAATTTCTGAGCCATTTCTGAGCCATCTATGATATATATATATATCTGCGTTGCCGAATTTTATTTGTAAATAGCGGGTGCAATGACAGGGAGCTGCGATAGTGAAGCTCCCCATCATTGTACCCCTCAGATGCCGTGTTCATACATGATTGCAGCATCTGAGAGTAAAACAGTGTAAAATTAACAGAAATACAGGGGCATACAAAAAGCTGTGTTTGCCTAAATTTAGCCACACAGATACTTAAAAAGCCAAGTGACTTTTTTACACCAAAATTGACGTAGGGAATAATAATAAATGACCCCCAAAATCTCTAATAAATACTGACTGTGCCTGTAATTATTTTACAGTATGTTTAATATTTGTCTGAATTGATTGATTTTCTCATTGATATAAAATGATTACCTTTCTGCTTTCACTTGGAATCTCAACCGTCTACTCTCTATGTTATATATAGACACGACATACAAAACATATTTTATTGCAGTTCATGTCGCCATGCAAAGTAGTTCCACCTGACACCAGCGTGTGATTTTTGTCCTGCCAACATTATGCTGTTTTAGTATAAGCAAAGTTATTATAATTTTGTTTGACTAAACCGGCCATCTGCATGTGCTTTGTCTCTATGTATACGATAGGTAAAATGAAGAATAATCGCTCATCCTCTGTGGTTTATGGAACAGCTGCTTTGACTACATTCTATAGGACAACTGTTCACTGAAGAAACATCACTATTAAAATAATACAGGACATTATATAAGCTGCTTCGTGCTTATCTGTAGTCCTAAATATAAATCAGTCTTATCTATATGGCAATGCCCTACCAGTAGAGATGAGCGAGCACTAAAATGCTCGGGTGCTCGTTATTCGAGACGAACTTTTCCCGATGCTCGGGTGCTTGTTTCAAGTAACAAACCCCATTGAAGTCAATGGGAGACTCGAGCATTTTTTGCAGGGGACCAAGGCTCTGCCTAGGGAAGGCTGGGTGAAAACCTGGAAACATCAGAAAATGATGGAAACACCACGGAAATGGACAGGAAACAGCAGGGGCAGCATGCATGGATGCCTCTGAGGCTGCCTAATCCCACCATTACCCCAAATTCTCAGGCAACAGCCTGGTGGTTACCCTCATGGCAATTGTGCTCACCCAGACCAAGAAAGGCGAGGCAAATACCCATCACATGTTAGGGAAGCAACCAACTAGGTGCAAAGAAAAATTGTTTAGAGAGCGAGCCTGTAGGTGGACTCCGGAAAAATTGTTTGGAGAGAGGTCCTGTAGGTGGACCTCCGGAAAAATTGTTTACAGAGAGGGCCTGTAGGTGGACCTCTGGAAAAATTGTTTGGAGAGAGGGCCTGTAGGGGGCCCTCTGGAAAAATTGTGGTAAAAGAGTGCCAGTTGGACCTCTAAAAAATGGCGTTTTTTGGGTCAGCGTTAGGCAAAGACGACAAGGAGGAGGAGGAGTAGGAGGAGTAGAGAAGAGGAATAGGATACATAAGAAATGTTAATCTTTAGCTGCTTTCCCCCGGAGGAGATTTGAATTCCGGTGAAATCCAGGCTTTGTTCATTTTAATAAGCGTCAGCCTGTCAGCGCTGTCAGTTGACAGGCGTGTACGCTTATCGGTGATGACGCCACCAGCTGCACTGAATACCCGCTCTGACAGAACGCTAGCGGCAGGGCAGGCCAGCACCTCCAAGGCGTACAGCGCCAGTTCAGGCCACGTGTCCAGCTTTGAAACCCAGTAGTTGTATGGAGCAGAGTGATCTCTACTGACATTGGTATGGTCAGATAGGTACTCCCTCACCATCTTTCTGTACAGCTCCCCCCTACTCTGCCTAGACTGGGGACAAGTGACAGTGTCTTGCTGGGGTGACATAAAACTGGCAAAGGCCTTGGAGAGCGTTCCCCTGCCAGTGCTGGACAAGCTGCCTGCTCGCCTACTCTCCCCCGCTACTTGGCCCACAGAACCATGCCCTCTGCCGCTAGCGGCATCAGATGGGAAGAATTGTTTCAGCTTGTGCACCAGGGCCTGTTGATATTGATTCACTCTCATACTCCTTTCCTCTGCAGGGATGAGAGTGGAAAGGTTCTGCTTGTACCGTGGGTCCAGGAGAGTGAACACCCAGTAATCGTTGTTTGAAAAAATGCTTCTAATGCGAGGGTCACGGGATAGGCAGCCTAACATGAAGTCTGCCATGTGCGCCAGAGTCCCAACACGCAAGAATTCCCTCTCCTCACTGGCCTGACTCTCCATTTCCTCCTCCTCCTCCAAGTCTTCCTCTTCAGCCCATACACGCTCAAGAGTTAATAAGGACTGAGCACTGGTACCCTATACTGTCTCGCCGACATTCTCCTCCTCTTCCTCCTCATCCTCATCCCCCTCCTCCGATACGCGCTGAGAAACAGACCGGAGGGTGCTCTGGCTATCAAGCGACGTATCTTCCTCCACCGTCTCTTGTGACAAGCGCAAAGCATCCGACTTGATGCTGAGCAGTGAGTTTTTCAACAGGCAAAGCAGCGGGATGGTGAGGCTGATAATGGCGGCATCGCCGCTGACCATCTGTGTTGACTCCTCAAAGTTGCTCAATACCTGGCAGATATCAGACATCCAGGTCCACTCCTCATTGTAGACTTGAGGAATCTGAGTGACCTGACTACCAGTTCTGGTGGAAGTTGACATCTGGCAGTCTACAATCGCTCTGCGCTGCTGGTAAACTCTGGATAACATGTTTAATGTCGAATTCCATCTTGTGGGCACGTCGCACAACAGTCGGTGAGCGGGCAGTTGTAGGCGGCGCTGCGCTGCCCTGAGAGTGGCAGCATCTGTGGTCGACTTGCGGAAATGCGCACAGATGCGGTGCACCTTGGTGAGCAAATCAGACAGATTGGGGTATGTCTTGCTGAACTATTAGATTGAACACGTGGGCCAGGCATGGCACATGTGTCAGTCTGCCGAGTTGCAGAGCCGCCACCAGGTTACGCCCGTTGTCACACACAACCATGCCTGGCTTGAGGTTCAGCGGTGCCAGCCACAGATCGGTCTGCGCCGTGATGCCCTGTAACAGCTCTTGGGTGGTGTGCCTTTTGTCACCTAAGTTCAGCAGTTTGAGCACCGCCTGCTGACGCTTACCCACGGCACTGCTGCTGCGCCTAGAGCTACCGACTGAAGGCGCCGTGCCCACGGATGGTAATTCGGAGGAGGAGGTGGAGGAGGAGGAGGGGTCGGAGGAGGAGGTATAGTACGTCTGAGAGACCGTGACCGAGGTAGGCCCCGCAATCCGGTGTGGGCAGTACATGAGCGGCCCCAGGGTCAGTCTCGGTCCCAGCCTCCACCAAGTTAACCCAATGTGCCGTCAGTGATATATAGTGTCCCTGCCCGGTAGCACTTGTCCACGTGTCCGTGGTTAGGTGGACCTTCTCAGAAACAGCGTTGGTCAGGGCACGGATGATGTTCTGTGACACGTGCTGGTGTAGGGCTGGGACGGCACATCAGGAAAAATAGTGGCGGCTGGGGACCAACTACCCAGGGGCAGCCACCGCCATGAGATTGCGAAAGGCCTCGGTCTCTACCAGCCTGTAGGGCAGCATCTCCAGGCTCAGCAATTTGGAGATGTGGACGTTGAGGGCTTGGGCATGTGGGTGGGTGGAACTGTATTTCCTATTGCGCTCCAGCGTCTGCTGTAAAGACAGCTGAACGCTGCGCTGGGACACATTGTTGGATGCTGTGGAGGATCGTGGATGCGAAGGTGTGGTTTTCCGGCGGGAGGTGCTCGTGCCGGGGTCCTGGGCAAGGGGTTGACTAGCAGAGGCAGCGAGTGACACAGGGGAAGGAGCAGTGGTGTGACCCGCAGGAGGTGGTGAACGGCCTTGGTTCCATTGAGTGGGGTGTTTAGCACTCATATGCCTGCGCATGCTGGTGGTGGTTAGGCTAGTAGTGGTGGCACCCCTGCTGATCCTGGTGTGGCACAGGTTGCACACCACAGTCCGTCGGTCATCCTCACTTTCTTTAAAGAACCTCCAGACTTGCGAACATCTAGGCCTCGCCACGGGAGCTTCACTACGTGAAACAGTTGCTGCTGATACACCAGCTCTGGCCCTGCTTCTCCCTCTGGCCACACCACTGCCTCTTCCAACCTGTTCTGGTGCAGCACTCGCCTCCGCCTCAAAAGCACTGTCTTCACTCGGCTTATCAACCCAGCTTGGGTCAGTCACCTCGTCATCCTCCGATTCCTCAGTCTGCTCCCCCCTCGGACTTCCTGCCCTGACAACAACTTCACCACTGTCTGACAACCGTGTCTCCTCATCGTCTGACACCTCTTTGCAAACTTCTTCCACTAAGTCAACATTGTCATCATCATCATCATCACCCACAGACTGCGACATTTGGAAAACTTGGGCATCGGGAACGAGGTCAGCAGCAACCTGAGAAGTGGTTTGTGACTCTGGGAAGGGTCCAGAAAACAGTTCCTGAGAGTATGCCAGATCGCATTCCAAATTTTCCTGGGAGGGGGCAGACTGGGGGGAAGGAGGTTGAGGTGGAGGAGCCAGAGGAGTGCTCCCTTGGGTAACGTGGGTGGACTGCGTGGAAGACTGACTGGTGGACAAATTACTTGAAGCATTATCCGCAATCCACGACATCACCTGTTCGCACTGTTGTGGTTTCAACAGTCCTCTACCACCTGTCCCTGTAAGTTGAGACATGAAGCTAGGGAGTGTAGCTCTGCGGCGTTCCCCTGCTCCCTCATCAGCAGGTACTGTCTCACCCTGCCCAGGACCACGGCCTCTGCCCCCTGCAGTAATTGAATGCCCACGCCCTCGTCCTCGACCCTTAGCACTGGGGTTCAACATTTTCTGTATATAAGTGTATTATATAAAAAAAAAAAATGGGCCTGCTGTACTGAAACCCACAAACTTGTTCAATTTGAACAAGAAAATATATAGGTGGATAAGTTAGAGCAAAATTATGTATGTTATTACGCACCGTGCAGTATGGAGAAATTTCACTGAAACTATTAGATTAGGCAGACTTGGTCTGCTTAAGTGCAACCCAGACAAATGTCGCACAGAGATTTTTGTAATGTAGCTGTATCAGTGAGAGCAAAAGACCTTTTTTAATTAAGTGACGTACAGAATGTGTCACCTGGACAGAAAATACGGATTGTGGTGACTGGACAGCTGAACTGTGACACACAGAATGGTTCCACACAGCTGTATGAAATGGATTTGTATCACTGAGATAAAACAACAAAAAAATTTTTTTTTTTTAATTTATTTTTTTGTATTTTTTTTTTTTAACGTGACGTGCAGAAACTATCAGAGAGCAAACTCAGCCCCTGCTGACTCTGGCTATTTTGACTGCAACCCAGACAAATGTCGCACAGAGATTTTTGTAATGTAGCTGTATAAGTGAGAGCAAAAGACCTTTTTTAATTAAGTGACGTACAGAATGTGTCTCCTGGACAGAAAATACGGAGTGTGGTTTGTGGTGAGTGGACAGCTGAACTGTGACACACAGAATGGTTCCACACAGCTGTATGAAATGGATTTGTATCACTGAGATACAGCAACAAAAAAACTATTTTTTTATATATATATATATATTTTTTATGTATATATTTTTTTTAACGTGACGTGCAGAAACTATCAGAAAGCAAACTCAGCCCCTGCTGACTGTGGCTATTTTGACTGCAACCCAGACAAATGTCACACAGAGATTTTAATAATGTAGCTATATCAGTGAAAGCAAAAGACCGTATTTGATTACGTGACGTACAGTATGGGTCACCTGGACAGAAAATACGGATTGTGGTTTGTGGTGAGTGGACAGCTGAACTGTGACACACAGAATGGTTCCACACTGCTGTATGAAATGGATTTGTATCACTGAGTTAAAACAATAAAAAAAAAGTGTTATATATGGCGATAGCTGCACTACTAGTTCCAGCCAGCCCAGCCAGGAGACAAAAAAAATGTCTTGTAGCCCTTAGAAAGGCTGTTGGGTTCTTTTCAGATCACTCCTGCCTAACAGAGAACTAAATCCAGGCCCTAACACTCTCCCTGAAATGCAGCAGCTCTGTCCCTAACGACATCCAGACAGCATCTGAGCCGAGCACCGCGGGCAGTCACTAGTATATTCCAGGGTCACCTGATCAGGCCAGCCAACCCCTGCTATCGACATGTAAGGGCCCCACGTGATACTGGGTGTACCGAGGAGTCTCCTGGCTTGTGATTGGCTGAGTTTATAGGCGCCAAAAATTCAAAATGCGGGAGATGCCATTTCCTCGAGCATGGCGACATACTTGTCCGAGCAGCGAGCACTTACGAGTACCGTAATACTCGAACGAGCACCAAGCTCGGACGAGCATGCTCGCTCATCTCTACCTACCAGATATCTGTTAACGTAATGGAATTTTTTTACTTATAATTTTAATCACTTGTGGACACCACCTTTGGAACTGACATAAGTTCATCCTTGCTTTTCCACGTCCATGTCCGTGGTGACAAGTTATATGGAAAGGCAGTGGAATATGCATTTGCCAGTCCATAGAAAACTATAGGAATTTCAGAAATAGTTGTTTTTATATGTCCTATGTGTTTATGTAAATGTTATAAAATGCTTCAGAAATTCAAATATCAATGATATTTTAAAAGCAATGTGAGCTTAGAAAATGACCTGTTCTTTAAATAATGTGCAATTAGCCCCTGAGGAGCCGAAGCAGAGGATGGAAGTGGTAGTGGCACTGGCTGTCACAGTCAATCATGGCGGCTTTCCTCGCAGTGTTTTTCCCTAGGGCCGTGCACTGAAAGGAGGGGGCACCCTTTCTTTCCTCTGGGCTCACCCTGATTCTGGGGCTACAGGTACGTAGCTGGGGCACCCTTGATGTTCGGTGTTTGAATGGGTGCAAGGCAGGGTGTGTAGAGTGCATGTGAGTTGTAGTACACCCAATTATAGCAAACACAGTTTCAACTGTACACAGTGCAATTTTCTCCCATATAGCAGTTTATGGATTTAGGCAAGGATGAGATTTATAGCCCTCTTTGTATTTTATCTTGCTAAAGTCTCTCTTAGTAGAATCAATAGTAAAAAATGGCTGTAGTGCAAAAATGACTGTAGTGTTCTCTGGGGGACACTGGGTTTTTAAGGCACATCTGACCAGGATGTATCCAAATGTAAAGGGTGTCTTTATGGTGTCCATCACTGCAGCAAAGCCTGAATAGCTGTAGTAGCAGATTCCTATGCTTGGCCATGCAGATTCTAAATTCTCCAATTTTCTCTCTCTCTTGCAGAGATCGGTGAGTCTCTGTAGTTTGAGGCCTAGGAAAAAGGAGCATAGGTCAAAGCTTCCTTCCTCAACAAACTCCCCCTATGTTGGTCCCATGTTCATATATGCCCGCATTGATGAGAAAAACATACTTTTAATATATGCAAATGAGCCTCTAGGAGCAACAGGGGTGTTACCATTACACCTAGGGACTCTACTCTCTCTGAAACTGCTGTTCCCTTTCCACTTTGATTGAAAGGGCCAGGCAATGATCACATTTACACTGCTTGGCCCTGTCAATCAAAGTGGAGAAGGCGCAGCAACAGCACAGGCGAAACAGAATACTGCACAGTTCCTATTGAAATCAGTGAACTGATTATATAATTCATGAATGTACTATATCCTTCAGAGTAAAAAATGCTACTTGTAGCAGCTCACCACTTTAATAGATAGGTGTCCTGAACAGGGGAGCCCCTATATATGAATATAATATATTCCCCTCTATATGAATTTATATATGAATTCAGACTTCCCTGATATTTCAGAATTTGAAAATAGGCTTTATAAACCAGACTAAGAATTAAATCTACTGCTCAATCTGTGCTATATTTGACATTGAAAATGATCTTGAATCTTTTCTGCCTGGAACCTTTTCCCTTTGCCTGAGCGTACCTAATTATACCGTACTTCAGCATTCACCAAAGGAAAGTGACACAGTGGCATTTTTCTCTTCTGGATGGCAGAAAAAAACACTGCAGCTTTTAATGTGACTGTTGAGGGCCCCTAAACACATAAAACTGATTTGGTGTTTTTTCCACTACTAAAACAAAAATCTATGCAAACCTTTCCTGTTTTTTGCAAACCACATGCTGTTTTATGGAGCCTGTTTTAGCAGCATTATTGCTAAACAACTGTGCGAACCATGTTTTTCTTCCGTTTTTCTGTATCATAAACATGTCAAACTGCAAGAAAAAAGTGCCAGAAACTTTAGCATAAAAAATGCGAGTAGCAAAAAAACACTTGCGTGCTGCATATAATTTCCCATAGATCTTCATGTTAACATCTGGAACGACGTTCCACAGCTGCATAAAACATCACTATAAACACAAAAGTGCACAAAAACACTACTAAAAACCTACATGTGAACGCACCCTAAATGTGTCATTTGAAGACTGCAGCAAGAGAGGTCATGCCAATCAGTCTTATATGAAATTCCTTAACCAATCTGTTTATCTTTATGTATCTTGGCAGGAGAATATGGCTCTATTCACACCAAGTATGTGCCATTATCCAATGTATATGCTAGAAAAATCTCCTATTGTGTAGCCTGGATGTAAAGCCTGGATGTATGCAGTTGTAGTGTCTACATTTCCATATATCTGCTATGTGGGATCTTCTTGTATTGGAAACTGTTGTCCATTATGCTTCCCAAAACACTTAAAATGTCTTACAATAGAGTGCTCTTTCCACATATATACGGCACATAGAAGTCTTTGGATGTGCTTGGTGCTGAATGCAGTGTGAACATTGCTTTACTGGAAACGATGAAGGAGAGCAGAGTTTCCCATTTAGCACAATTTGGTCTTTTGTAATGTGTTTTTGTGTTGCTATCTATCTATCTATCTATCTATCTATCTATCTATCTATCTATCCTATATCGATCTCATATATCTATCTATCTATCTATCTATCTATCTATCTATCTATCTATCCTATATCCATCTCATATCTATCTATCTATCTATCTATCTATCTATCTATCTATCTATCTATCTATCTATCTATCTATCTATCTATCTATCCACTCTACCTATATATACATAGGGGCCAAAACATTGCTGGGGAACGCATCGGGTCCAACATTCTATTATACACTGTTCTTTGGAGTGCTGCCTCGTTTTTTTTTAATTTTGTGTCTATGTATCGAGCTATCTATTGATCTCATATCTATCTATCTATCTATCTATCTATCTATCTATCTATCCGTCTATCTATCTATCTATCTATCTATCTATCTATCTATCTATATTAGTCTGTCTGCCTATCCATCCATCTATCCATTCATAACATTTTAGCCTTACATATTAAAATATTTTATATGTTAGAATATGTCTATCCCTCCCAACCTCTCTCCATCTATCTATCTGTCCATCCACACACTTGTATAATGTACAATATTTCTTTAAATATTTGACATGTGATAATTTCACTGTAACAAGCCAAAATAAAAATAAAAATAGAAAATCCTTGTTGTTTTACTGAAAAAGTAGAGACATCTCATTAGTACAACAAAATATAAATCAAAATAAAGAACAGAAATAGATGTGGACTCTCCATATACTGTAACTGTGGAGAATTCAGTGTGAAGACACAGCAATGATACAAGAATATCTGTTGCTTGTTAGAAGTATCTTGTGTGTAAAGTCATAAAAGATGTCACTTGAAGCCATGAAATCAGTGTCTGCCCTGAGAACATTCACGTCCTTTTCATAGAAAAGTGCTCAGACACATGGGATAATCTCTGCAGCTTTCTTCCAGCACCCTTCTCTATGGATGCAGTGGGAGCAGGTGGTGGGGGGTTGTTTTGACGAGGTTAATGTGCTCCTCCCATCTTTACCCCAGCAGCAGCAACCTGATACACGTCAGCAGGAATTGTATGCATTGCACTGCTGTACAATGAGGAAGCGAGTGCACAAGCCATGTCAGGGAGGCCGGCTAGCACTCTGAGCTTCAGCCATGCACCTTCTAGCTCAAGGCTTGCTGGGTTTCTGTAGGAACATCATGGGCTAAGGGTTCATTTCCACTGCAGTCTTTGTTCTATCCTACACATTGGGTTCTGGAGGGGAACGAGAGAATCACTTGTCATTTTTAATGTGGCTTCTGTGTCCTGACTGAGCAGACGGCTGATCTGGGATGCCTTACTGAGGAGGACGGCAAAAGGTGGAAGGATGGTGCTGTGCTCAGCGGCTTATTTCTTCGGTGGCTTGTTCTCCACACATTTCCAATGGGCCTGAGGAGCAGGAGCTGTCCAAGGTGCTGGAATGCTCACTGCTCTCTGTGGTGGAAGAGAACGGATTGCAAAGCGAAAGAAGAGACTGGCCACAATATATTTGGGAGGAAGGTAGGCACTCTCTTTGTTCCTCTCTCCCCGATTAATCTACACTACAAAAGCATCAACAGACTAAAGCAGCCAGAAAGGGAGAGGGAGTGCAAGTCTGCCGGCAGTCACAGGGGAGGGAGTACACCAGGAGCCAGACTGCTTAAAACCATTCGTGTATCTAAGTAGGAATGAAACACACATCATTTCACCAGGAATAAGCCATTTTCGATGGATTACGAGCTCTGCTATCCTATTCTCCATGTATTTTTGCCTCCTCGGAGGCAACAAATTTCGTTGTAAGAAATTGCAACGACAATAAAGTCTTATTTTATCTTATCTCATCTTAGAATACATTCAAATGAGGCACCGCAGACAGCCAAGTGTGATTGCATTTGATGGTGCTGCAATTTTCGGTGTAGTAAAGTGGAGCGATATTATCCACGCTCTTCTGTGTTGGACCACAGAACAGGGTGTCATTGGCACACACCCATTATCTATGGGCTCATAGTGTTGCATCTGGATTTAAAGAGGAAACATTTTTTTTTTTCTTCTTCTTTTTTTATTTTCTGGCATCACTCATTGACTACAACATTGTAGTCAACTTTGAAGGCCAAAGCCTTGATTGTGAAGATTTGAAAGGATAACCATTCCAGGAGGATGCTTACACTGTGGACTACTTCATCCTAAAATGCACTTTAGCTGAAGAAAGACGGACCAAATTCAAGTCTGTTTTATGGTGCTGAAATAGCCTTTCAGACTGCACTGAGGAAGGGCTCCTGCTGATAAAGTCACGTCACCCTATCGCCCATCTGGACATTATTTCTTGGGTATGTATATATTATGTATGTGCATTTTTATAATCCCATCAATGTACTTAAAGCTACTTAATTCTATATAGTATGTACACTTTCTGTATACATTATCACTTCCATTGATATAAGTGAAACAACTGCACTTAACTGGTAAATATTCCTTGGCATGTAGAACCTACTGTGCTCTTCAGAAAGGATAACCAAAGCAAAAAGTAATAACACTTGTCTATGAAATAGTATTTCTTCTAAGCATTTATCTTCTTCTATCTCACTGCCAGATGCTAAGTTGTTTTGCTTTGGGATATAATGAATAATAGATTGTGGAAACATATGTGTTCATTTCAGTCCAGTATGATTCCGAAAATGGAACTTTTGGGGAAAATATTTGTTACATTTCTATAGATATATATTGATATGGGTATAGAGAGAGAAACGGAGATGCTTCCATGAAGCATAGGCTTTAGTGAGCATATAAATGATGGTTTCACTAATGTGAAGTCAGCACAGGTCAAGGATGAATTATTACCCCTTTTTATTCACCTCATTGTGCACTTGTGGCTATGCATAAAAGAGGAGGATGGTGGCAAGGGCAAGAAATGCTTTCTTTTGGACTGACGTGGGATTGCTGATTTGTTCATGCAGATAAAAGACATACACATATACAACAGAAAATTTAGTAACCATGGCACCCTGAAGCATTTTAGTAATTTCAGGTCTCCAAGCCTGGAAGCCAAAAATATGCATGTGCTATATACAAAATGATGAGTATATGACACCAGTTCAGTAAAGAAATGACAAAGGTTTGCACACTGTCAGTGATCTGGTCAGTGTTTGATCAGTTATTGGGAACCAAAACCAGATTTGGGTCAAAAACACAAAACGGGTGCAAATCTTTCCATTATATGATATCTCTGTGTAGCCTTCATTCCTGGATGGTAATCACTAATCAGACTCTGATGGTATAAAAACGGCCTGTTTACTAATATCATAAATGTTTATTTACACAATAGAAGATGATACATGTTGTATAAAATCTATGATACAATCTATACATGGCTGCATGAAGTACTCAGGTTGATGCATGGCCTCAAGCCCTAGGCCAGTGGTATATTCGTACTTAGCTTTTTAATTTGCTTTTTATGCTTCTCTTGGTGATATTAATACAGTAGAGAAAGCAAATTTCATTATATTTCTAGAGTTTGACACCATAATACACGTGCTTGCTAATATTTGTCAAATGCCTTTTACCTCTAATTAATAGTGGCCACTTCTTATATCATGACACTGGATATCGCTTGTACGTTCAAATTTTTTGGGGGCAGGAAGTAGGAAGGCTCTTTGAGTACTGACCTTCTTATAGACGTCTTTTGCATTA
Organism: Rhinella marina; assembly: GCA_900303285.1. NCBI lineage: Eukaryota > Metazoa > Chordata > Amphibia > Anura > Bufonidae > Rhinella > Rhinella marina. The sequence goes on from ONZH01015190.1 coordinate 38,309, forward strand.
CAAAAACAGAATTAAATAGACAGTAAGTCCTTGAGCTGCCCTCTTCTGTCAAGTTGGTATTGTTTTATTCTAATATGTCTGTTTTTACCATTGCAGCTTCCACAGAAGTTGTCACCCAGCAGAGGTGATTCTGCCCATGCACTATATACAGTATTTTGCATAAGGCAGATTTGGCATTTTATATTGTCATATGCATCATCACCACTCAACTTTCCCAGAGACATGAATTTGAAGTGTTCAATAGATCAAGCCTTATAGATTTACTTTCGATTTTTAATTTAGGGAAGTGCCCTTTAACTTGATTAAATACTTTGGATATTCAGATGAAATCTAGTACGTTGTACATTATATGCTGCAGCTTTTTACAACTTCACCTTTGGGCTCCAATCACCCTTTCATCAGGACCATTATTGTTTTCTAGTCTAGTGCAAAACATGCAGAGACGGGTGCAGATGGGAATGCAGATGCATGACCTTAAAAAGGAGACACAATTGGGTCTGCTCTGATGTTCTTCTCAGCTGTAAGTTCCGCTGTGTGTTTGGAGCTGTAGCTATCCATTAGTGCTGAAGCTCTGTATTTTCAGTAAGTAATATGGAAATATAGGGAAATTGGCACCCAATGACTCAGTTTCGGATGCCTTAGATGTGCAGATGTCCATTAGCTGTAAGCTGTATTAGTCAGAATGTAGACAGTTCACTTTTTTAATGTAATTTCAAAGCGATAATTAGGATTTAGAAGAATATCCAAAATTTTTGGTCACACTAGTAAACAGTTAACCACATTCCCTTTATTACAACTGTAGGACTGGAACCACACATACAGTTTTGGTGGCAGTTTTTGTTGCTGTTTTAAAGAAGAACACAGAAGTGGATACAAGAGAGAGAGAAGTATCAGTTGTTTCTTTATACTTTTGGATCCAATTTTGGCTTCAATTCAAATTCAATTAAACTGAAAACTGAATCTGTCACTAAAACTGAATGTGTGATTCCAGCCTAAGCCACGACCTCAGGTGAACTCAGAATTCGGAACAGATGCAGCCATTAATTACTGTTTCTGGTCCTTTAATGATCACAACACTTTAGGATCATTTTATTTTACAATCCTTTACTCCAACAAATGAGGTACAAAAAGGTTTTTCATGTTTTTTGTTTCATACAATGGTTCTCATAGAAAAAACAGTGCGCCAGATGTCACATGGAAGTCCGTAGTGAAATGTGCAACAATGGGGAGATTTATTATGGCTCTACGCAAGTGACGGTTTGCAACAAAATTTGTGACTTTTTAGTTTTCTCAGATACTCTTGCCACTTTTCCAAAATGTGGACAGGAAGTGGATAGGAAAACTGGCGCACATTACACCAGAAATCTACTCCAGCTCCTGGCTTGAGTTTCCTCTGCCACAGTTATTAATAGTAGTTTTGAGCAATTTTGTGGATTTCGATCCGAACTTCAGGATATATTTGATTTGCCGCAAAGCCGAATTTCCTCGTGTTTGTGGTAGTGAATCGATTTAACCTGAAATAGTGCAAAAACAAAAAAAAATCATACTTACCTGCTCCATTTGCTCATGATGGGCCGGTTGCCACCATCCTGCTTGAATATCTCAGTCAGCGTGATAATGTCATCTAGGGCCGCGCCAGATATTGAAGCAAGATGGTGGCGGCTGGCTCGTCGTGAGCAAATGGATAAAGTAAGTTTGATTTTTTTAAAAATTTTACACCGTAATATGTACATCAGATGCCGCAATCATGTTTGAGGGGTACTATGACTATGACAGCACAATCGCTACTCCCTGTCACTGGACCCACTACTTACAAAGAAATGTGCTTCGTGGCGAAGTAATTCATCCCAAAGCAATTTTTTAACAAAAAATTATGTAGAAGCAGCCAAATCTAATTATCCAATACTTTGCTCATCTCTAATTAAGAGGTATGTGCCTCTTAAAGGGGTTATCCAACCCCTAAAATGCCTCCCCTACTGACAAGGCCCCTTGCAGAGGTTGTACTTACCTTGCTCCCTGGCTCCCGAGCAGTTTCTTGTATCGGCACGGCCGCCGCTGCATCTCTCCGTCTCGCAGATGAAAACATCCGGTGACGGGGGAGCAGCCAATAGTAGGCCACAATGGGAACGAGCCTTCCTAGCATAGCGGGTGACTTAATTCTCCCAATGTGTTTTTGTTTGGGGAGTATTATTGGTGTTTTTTGGGCCTGTACCTTTCTTTTTTTTCCCAAAAAATGCAGTGTTCTCTAGTTTTTTTCTGGAATTTTATAAACAGCAAAGAAGAAACATATTATAGAAGTAATTCATTGGAAAAAATCCACTAAAATGCATGTAAAATGCAGTGAAAACACTTGCAATTAAAAAAAAATATGATGAAAAAAGTGTGTGTTGGAGATCTTAAAATGGTTTTATTGGTTGATGGGAATCCTAAGGGACCACACACACACACACACACACACACACACACACACACACAATTGAATCTTTTCTCACTTTTTAGGGTAAGGCTACATTTTCTGTAGTGTATTTCAATGGTGTTGCAATTCGACATGCTGCAACTGTGACACAACAGTGATAAAACAATCTGACTGTCACATCTAAGTAGTATGTGGCATTGCAACACCATTGAAATACATTATATGAAATGTCACAAAACTTTCTTGTCACACAATATGTCTCTATGTAGCCATACCCTTAGCCAGCCAACTTTTATTTTATAGTTTAATATCAGGTTAGTAGACATTTATTTGGAAAGGAAAATATTGTTTGATGTGGTGCTGGTACTTTTTATCTCAACATTTACTCCATCTTGCAGTCTTTTTAATAATGAATTTCAGAAAACTAGATTTTTTTATGGGATGTAATAATATTTTTGTTAGGTTTACATTGTTTTCCATGCATTTTAGCCTTAAATTCTCTTGAATAAATAGTTTGAAGCCATATTTTGGATTAATTATACATGCAAATGCAATAATAAAAAAATGCCTCCAGAGCATAAGAACATAGGATTACAAAATAAATACAGTAATGAAATCTGTCAAAGGGCTAGTTCACATGGGGGAATTTACAAAGGCAAAATCCATCACGCTTTTTGCTGCAGAAACCCCTCCCCAGCTTTCTTTTGAAGTTTTTCAGTTTTAATGGCACAAAACCAACTTACAATGTAGCCTCATTGAATGGAGATAAACAATGTGTGGTTTCAAGTGGTGTCCATGCGGAAACTGTGCCAAGAAAAGATAAGACTTTTGTGGTTGTGACTAGAAATTGAGACTACATGAACTGTAGCGTGGTCTACAACTGAAAACAATGTGAGGCAGCTTTATGGTACAAAATCAATGCCACATTTAGCAAGCAAAAGATTCCAGGTAACATAGTAACATAGTAACATAGTTTATAAGGCCGAAAAAAGACATCTGTCCACCCAGTTCGGCCTGTTTTCCTACAAGTTGATCCAGAGGAAGGCAAAAAAAACCCTGTGAGGTAGAAGCCAATTTTTCCCACTTTAGGGGAAAAAATTCCTTCCCGACTCCAATCAGGCAATCAGAATAACTCCCTGGATCAACGACCCCTCTCTAGTAACTATAACCTGTAATATTATTACCCTCCAGAAATACATCCAGGCCCCTCTTGAACTCTTTTAGTGAACTTACCATCACCACCTCCTCAGGCAGAGAGTTCCACAGTCTCACTGCTCTTACCATAAAGAATCCTCTTCTATGTTTGTGTACAAACCTTCTTTCCTCCAGATGCAGAGGATGTCCCCTTGTCACAGTCCTGGGGATAAATAGATCATGGGAGAGATCTCTGTACTGACCCCTGATATATTTATACATAGTTATTAGATCTCCCCTCAGTCGTCTTTTTTCTAAAGTGAATAACCCTAATTATGATAATCTTTCTGGGTACTGTAGTCCACCCATTCCAGTTATTACTTTAGTTGCCCTCCTCTGAACCCTCTGCAGCTCTGCTATGTCTGCCCTGTTCACAGGAGCCCAGACCTGTACAAGTACTCCATGTGTGGTCTGACTAGTGATTTGTAAAGTGGCAGGACTATGTTCTCATCAGGGGCATCTATGTGCCTTTTGATGAAACCCATTATCTTATTGGCCTTGGCAGCAGCTGTCTGACACTGGTTTCTACAGATTAGTTTGCTGTTCACAAAAATTCCTAGGTCCTTTTACATGTCAGAGTTACCCAGTGTTTTACCATTCAGTATGTACTGGTGACTTACATTATTCCTTCCCATATGCATAACCTTACATTTGTCAGCGTTAAACCTCATCTGCCACTTCTCTGCCCAAGCCTCCAGTCCATCCAGATCCATCTGTAGCAGTGTACTGTCCTCTTCTGTGTTAATTACTTTACACAGTTTAGTGTCATCTGCAAAAAATGATATTTTACTGTGCAAGCCTTCTACAAGATCATTAATAAATATATTGAAGAGAATAGGGCCCAATACTGACCCCTGTGGTACCCCACTAGTGAAAGTGACCCAATCTGAGTATCTACCGTTAATAACCACCCTCTGTTTTCTATCACTGAGCCAGTTACTTACCCACATACAGACATTTTCTCCCAGTCCAGGCATTCTCATTTTATATACTAACCTTTTATGTGGTACCGTGTTAAATGCTTTGGAGAAGTCCAGATATACGACATCCATTGATTCGCCGCGGTCAAGTCTAGAACTTACCTCCTCATAGAAACTGATTAAATTGGTTTGACATGACCGATCCCTCATAAAGCCATACTGATATGGAGTTATTTGCTTATTTTCATTGAGGTACTCCAAGATAGCAAGAACAGTTTACCCACGACATATGTTAAACTTACCGGCCTATAGTTCCCGGGCTCTGTTTTTGGACCCTTTTTGAATATTGGCACCACATTTGCTATGCGCCAATCCCGTGGAACACTCCCTGTCAGTATAGAGTCCTTAAATATCATAAATAAGGGTCTGGCGATGACTTTACTTAATTCTCTTAGGGTACGGGGGCGTATGCCATCCGGTCCTGGCGATTTGTCTAGTTTAATCTTTTTAAGATGCTGCTGTACTTCTTCCTGGGTCACACAGGGCACTTTTAAAGGGGAATTTACTTTTATATTCTGCATTTCATCTGACAGTTTATTTTCCTGTGAATACAGTGGAGAAAAAGATATTTTGTAGCTTTGCTTTCTCCTCATCGCTCTCTGCAACTCCCCCCTCATTACTTTGTAAGGGGCCGACACCTTTAGGTTTATACTTTTTACCATTTACATAATTAAAGAACATTTTAGGGTTAGTTTTACTCTCTTTGGCGATTAATCTCTCGGTCTCTAGTTTGGGTGTTTTTATTTGTCTTTTACATATTCTATTTTTTTCCTTATAGTTTTTCAATGCTTCCTCGCCACCCTCCTGTTTTAGTGATTTAAATGCTTCCTTTTTGTCATTTATTGCAGGTGAATGGGGTCTTAAAAAACTTGGTTGCACATAGCAACCAATCACAGCACAGCTTTCATTTATCAAGAAATGAACTTTAAGAGATGAAAGCTGTGCTGTGATTGGTTAATATGGGCAACACGCTTTTATTAGGCAGTTGTATAAATCTCCTCCTATTTGTGAGCTAATAATTCAGTACCGGTTTCCACTTGCGCATTGTAAGCCAGACCACAAACATTACTCAGCTTTCTAACTTGCTTTGATTTTTTCTTACCACTAATGAATTTACATTTAAAGGCTCACACACAACAACGGGCTGAAGTTGGTGTTCAATTACATATCTATATTATTTATGAAACCTTGGCCTAGCTCGTCCTGAACCCATTTACATACATTTTGTTGATTTTCACCGGATTTACATATTTTGTTTGACTATGAAATCAGCAGCTGAAACACTTAGACCTGGGGCCACAAGGGAGGGTCTACATGCTCTAACATGTGAAGATGAAGCTTGTCTCTGTGCTCTCCTCTAATGAACGGCGTCTGTCTACCCTCCTCCAGTCCTGATGTCAGCACTACGGCTATATGCTGTAGCTATTTGAAGACACCAGGGTGGCATTTACTGTGCAGCTCACACCAACATCCACTAGGATTATTTTCAAGATAAAGGTAAAAAAATATATAAAAAATGCATTGGAGGCTTTGTGTTTCATCCATGCCTTACATACTATGCTAAAGGTATTGTTTGAGATTTTTATATTGATAACCTATTGTAGGTCATCGCTATCTGATCATTATGGATCCAACTCCTGACACCCCTGACGATCGGTATGTAGAGGCTGTGGCATTCAGATGAGCACTGTGGCTTTCTCATAGGTAAGCAAGCAGAGCACCATACATGTTATAGCCTGCAGTGCTTGGTATTACAACTCAGGTCCATTCACTTGAATAAGACTGAACTATGTCAAGGCCACGTGACCAATGAATATGACATCACTGGCCTAGGAAGAGGCCGCAGGGCTCACCAGAGCACAAGCAGCTGATCAGCTGGGGTACAGGGAGTCAGACCCCCACCAATCTGATGCTGGTGGCATATCTTGAAGATAGGTCATAAATATCAAAATATTTGACAACCCAGTTAAAGTGTTCTCCAGAATTGGAAATAACAAAAACAGTGCCACACCTTTCCACAGGTTGTATGTGGTATTGCAGATCATTCACTTCAAAGAAGTGGACCTGTGACATGAGAAACAACCCCTGCACAGGCGTGGCACCGTTTGTGGAATTTGTGGACAAATTCTTTTACTTGACCAATGAAGTGTAATAGTCCCCACCAGGAGGTCTAGTCTATGTTTAAGGCCTTGTTCACATCTCACTTAGAAGATCTGCAGGAACAAGTGTTGCCAGATCCTCTACTTCACCTCCAAAATGCTATGAGGGGTGCAGACTGGATGGTATTGGTTGGCACGCTGGCAGTGGAATTTTAAAGGCTTCCATCTTATTGGTATTGAATTACATATCTTACAGTAGTTTACAGCTGATGTAGGAATAAGTAAATGTAGGAATAAATAAAACTGATGCAGAATAAGTCTCCCTGCACTCTCCCTGCACTGTCCCTCTCCAATATTCTTATCTTATCTATTAATCATTTTCAGCAATGCATGCACGCTTGTCACGTCTCTCCCTATGCTCAGCTCACCGGTCAATGGTGGAAACTGAGCGGGATGAGGGTATTAGAGGGCTGTGATATCACAGAGAAAGGCTATCTGCAGATTGGCTGGCTGCACAGCATTATGGGTGATTTGTGTTCCCGGGCCTGTCTCCTCTACACTTAGTTTCTCTTTGCAACATGTGCAGCTGCCATTTTAGGAAAACCTGATTTGTTACCACGAAGCGCGAGGAAATTGGGATTCAGTTAGAATCAAAGTTTTTCTAAACTTTTGACCAAATTCTTCAGCTTTGAATGCTTCATTCAACACTAGATCAAATACATACTAAGAAAAAATAACACACATTAAACCATAATTCCTGCACTATAAATACCCTCAAGCTGCATTTTGCAAAGTGATTTTATTGAGTATTTGGACACCTAAATACTGTACCTTGAGTACATTATTATGCAGCATAAGTTTTCTCTGGCATTTTTTTTTGGGAGGTGGTGTTTTTGGTGTATTTTTTGCAACATATTTTGGCAAAAGAATGCCAACTTCAAATGTTGCATGGAAGTCCATAAGGAATAAAAAAAATGATTTCTGTATATATATTTTTGTGCCATTTTTCACCCTTTAGGGTTTTTTTTTTGTTTTTTGCTCAATTACATTTTTTCAAAATGCAGCTTAAGTCTTTGTAGCTTAAAAACACATATGCAATGTATGTTAGCATTTTAATGTGGTTTTTACAAGGTTTTTTTATTATTACCAATGCTTTTGTTTTTCTCATACAGTTTATATAGAGAAAGTGACATTTACAAGGTGGTACATATGATCATCTATTAAAAAACTTAAAAACAAAACAAACCATTAAAAATGCCAGGTGCTAAAGCACATTATATGGGCAAACGCTACCTAAAAAGTCTCGCTGATCGATTTTCGTTTGCCCCAAAAAAACGGCATGTCTGAAAGTATGTGTGGCAGCACTCTTATAAAAGGTAAACTACACAAATACAGTACTTCAAGTATAATGATGACCACGTCGCTTCAAATATTTTATACTGTATGTCTTCAACATCTATTCAGCATCCTAAACACTACTCAGTGGGGTAGTTGATCTGTACCACCATACTTAGTCCAAGGTTGAGTACTATGCCTTATAATTTACTTACTGCAGCTCTTGAATATCACTTGTCCCATCTTGGTCGTGAAAGGCCAAAACAGGACATACCCTTTAAAATTAACATGGGTAACTCTAGCAAGACGTAAGGTTGACAAACGGACTTGTTGCAATGATGGCATTCTATGTCAATACCTTTCTATTGTGTATGCTTGTCTGTCAGTTTAGATCTGGATGCTTCATTTCATGCACCTGAGCGTGAGTGACTAAAAGGTCATTAAATTAAAGGGTTGTTGTCATACTTTTATCCATATGGTGCATATATACACCTGGCTACACACCATAAGGGAAATGTTACTGTGCACATTATTCTGCTAACTCCTAAGCTCTTTTAATGATAGATGCACAATCCCTTCTCTAAGGGACCAGATGGATCTACGTTATCTTCTAGTCATTACCCAAAATGTCAGGCCTGTAAGTTTTTATTGACAGATCTATTTGGCATCTTGTTGGTCTGAAGTGCAGAAGAGCAACTCATGATAATGCTTATTATGGTGCTGTTGACTACACGGTACAGATGAAATGTCATCTATAACTTTCTAAACCCTCATGAGAAATCTCCTAATTTTCTCTCAGATAGTTTTTTTCTAACAGGTTAGAGTCTTCCCTTAAGGTTCTGCTTTGACCTTTCTAATACACATCTAGTTCAGATAAGAAATCCCACAAGTCTCCTATGTTTGCATATTGCAGTGACTCTAAAGGCCCATTTACACTGCTCAGTTAAGCAAACGATTGTCTGCTCATTAATGGAGGAGAGCGCTGCTTTTACATGCCGCAATCTCCTCCACAGTATGGGGAGGAGAGTTCACTAATGTCATCACTTGTCCACATACTGGATCATTGCTTGCTGCGCCCTCTTCACTATTGATTGACAGGGCCAGGCAGCGTAAATGTGATCACTACTAGCCCTGATGTCTCCTAAGGTCAGGGGTGCATCACCAATGAGGCAAGGTGTGGTGATCGCCTCAGCCAGCACCAGGTAGGAGCAAGAGAGGGGCAGCAAAAAGGCCATGGGCTGAAGGGAAGGGGTTAGGTAATGGGGAGGGAGGTTTCGCTTCAGGCAGCAGAAGGGCTAGGTGCACCCCTGCCTAAGATCAATCAAAGTGTAGAGGGTGCGGAAGTTGCAGAGAGAGCTAAGCCTCTAGGTTTAATGGCAATGCCCCCGCTGCTCCTACAGCAAGGATCAGCAACATTCAGCACTCCATCTGCTGTGAAACTACAGCTCCCAGCATGCACACTTACTTGGCTGTTCTTGTAACTCCCATAGAAGTGAAAGGAGGATTCTTGGAGTTGTAGTTTCAGAACATCTGGAGTGCCAGAGGTTGCTGTCCCTGTCATAGAGACTTATGTGCATATATTAGAACTTCATTTTTCTCAGCAATGTGGGCACATATGAACATGGGACCAACACAGATGCCTTCAGCTGCCAAGCACACATGTAACAGGTCAGCCAGTTTCGTAGGTACAAATCTGCTGACAGATGCCCTTTAAGTTAGAGGTTAATCCTTGCAAAGGGTAATGTGCATATGATTTATTTTTAATGATTATGAAATAAAGAAAAATATTTGAATGGGAATATTAATGGCTTGTTCTGTTTTAGAGCATTTATAATTGATTGGAGCTATTCCCATTGAATGGTATCATATGTGAGGGCGAAGGATGTTGAATAAATATCATAAGGTTGCAATGCAAACTCAATGAATTAGTCTTAACACAAAGGGATATATTATTCACAGAGAGCTTTTCATCACTTAAAAGGTTAAACTATCCCTTCCCGACATTGCTTGTGTATTCAGGTCTTGGCGGTGTAAATCATGCTCTTGTTTTGTCCTTGTCACAAGACAATGACACTTCTCAAACAGCAGTAAAGCATCACGAGATTGTCTCGAAAATGACAATGATTTTTTAGATTGTCAAACAGGGTCACTTCTCTGGGCTTCAAGTTTCTTGGTGAAATCTACCTAAAGTAACTCATTTTGTGCTTCAGAAACAGAATTATAATCTAAGTATAGTTTGTTTTTTCCCTAATTTTTATTTACTTCTAAAGCAGCTATAAATTGGTATTGTCACTGTAGGATAGAATTTAAAGAATCATTCCCAGAAGAATTTTTATTCTCTGACCTGTTAGAAAAGTAATGTACATGATGTAAACTGTAGTGAAGGTAATCTTCTTACCACTGACTGTATTTGTGAATTATCCCCTCCCTTCTGATCCTCAGCTGTGTCATGTTACCAGCACTCTAACTCTCAAAACAACATGGCATCTTATGTGTGGACAGAAAGTCAGTTTCTCTATGTATTCCTATGGGAGCCTCAATGTCAGTCTCATAAAAATGAATATAGTAGTAACTGACTTCCTGTCCTGGTCACATGACACAGCTGAGGATCAGAAGGGAGGTTATAACTCACAAATACAGTCTCTGGTAAGAAGATTACTTTCACTACAGTTTACATCATATATCTGATCATCATAACAGAGACTAGAAAAAATTGTGGGAGTGCTTCTTTAATAGCTACATTCAGCCCTGAAATCTTTTCTTAAATAGTACTTGGAGTAAATGCCCCTGTAACATTTAGACTACTGCTTCCATCCAGTAACAATACTGGGTAATTAGTGCTAACATCTGTAATTAAATGTAAGCACACATAAAGTGTATGGAGCAGAAAGATATAGCTTATGTTGCCTATTAGTTTTGTAAGCCAGATTTGGAGCCACTAAAAACATTTTGTCTAAACCTAATATTAGGGCGAGTCCAGTCAGAGGATTAAATATTCACATCAAAATGGATGATAAAGCATCACACTGAACTGCAAACATTAGTCATTGCTGGTAATGCACGCTATGCATTACAGAATGCACTGCAGGGCATAGAGAGGAGGATGATCATCACCTGATCACTCCCTTTCTCTCTGTTAGGATGTGTGCAAAAAGCAAACATGTAGCAGAAATTTCTGTGACTGACAATACATTTGTTGTAGAAATTTCTGCCAAAAGTCGGCAGCATGTGAACATACACTTATTAGAATCAGCCAGGAACTCCGGTGAATCTGACAGCAAGGACTACAGTATTTGCTCCTAGTATCTTCTCTTGGATATCAGCAGTTTTCTGCTATCCAGCCCTGGTCCAACAGCAGTAAAAGAAGGGTATTACCATTATAACTATATATTGCCTTATACCAATGCTCCAAAGTGCCTATATGCATTAATAAATATCCTTCATAAACAATATCAAAATCTAATTTCACACTGGGAATCCTTCCTCACGTCATACTAGTAATATGAAGTATGCAATAAATTTTACATTAACATTAATATGCTATATACACTATATACAGTGGACTCTCACTCTAGAGACGGTGACACTAGATACTGAGAGCAAAGGTTCCCATAGTTTTGCCAATCACAGACATGTGATATTGGATCATTTAAATAAATAAAGTAATTATTGTTTTTGACTCATTTGATTGATTTGGTTATCTTTATCTACTTTGTGGACTTGTGTGAAAATCTGATGTAGCTTTATGTTAAATTAATGCAGCAATATAGAAAAGGTGTCACGCGAGGTCGGCGTCGCGCTCCCTCTGCACGACATCGCCGGACCTCTCCGCCCCCCTAGAGACGAGCAATAGGGAATTGAAGTGCTGGTCTTGTCAGCCAGCACTTCATGAGTTAATTCTCTGTTTGGGTTTAGCCATGTGGTGCTGATCACACCACATGGCTACTTTACATATTGTTTGGACAGCTTGCTCCGCCTCAGGTCATGTGATGCTGGCCACATCACATGATCCTGGGCGGGCTATTTAAAGATGGCAACTGCCTCACTCAGATGCCTGTGATTAGTCTTCTGAGATCAGTGCTGTGTGTTGGACCTTGCTGTTGATTATTGGTATATTGGATTTTGGCTTCGGACTTAGACTACGCTTTTGTGATTCCCCTCGGTATTTGACGTGACCTCCTGTTCTTGACTTGGCTTGCTGACTATTCTGCTATTGTGTTTGTTCTGTCTGTGTTCGTCTTTCCCTGTGTTCCCTTCCCTTCCCTGTGCACGTACTCAGCATAGGGACTGTCTCCAAGTTACGGTTTTGCCGCCTAGGGCATCTACTGTAAGTAGGCAGGGAAAGAGGTGGGGTTCAGACAGGGCACACTATCCCTTGTTTCCCTGTCGTGACAAAAGGGTTCACAAACGTTCAAGCACCACTGTAGATACGTGTAGATAGATAAGCATTTAGATAGAATAGTACACTGTAGATAGATATAAACATAAAATTGGTTAAAGTCATTTCTAGACCTTTTACCCAAGACATTTGTAGGTAAAATAGCAAAAATGAGGCAGCACTCCAAATATAAATTATAAGAGAAGTGGATGCCCTTTATTTATCTTTCCTGCGACATTTCAGCCTAGCACTATGAGGCCTTAGCCAGACTCATATTTGGAGTGCTGCCTCATTTTTGCTATGTTAGATGGATAGATAGATAGATATTAGATCGATATATATTATATACAGTAGATAGATATTAGATAGATAAAAAGATATGTAGATAGAGTATGTTAATGTCACAACATAGGTCTTCTCCAGTTAGGCTTCCTTCCCACATAAATATTATGTTATTTTTTATCACTAGAAAAAGCCATCAAAACTGCTGATATTTTTCCATATTGCCTGCTTTTTATGGGTTTCACAGTGCCATTTTTTCAAAACAAATGTGCTGATCTCCACCAATTTAAAAAAAAAACGCTAATAGCAAAAAAAGGCTTGTATTACCTGCAGTTCATATTTCCCACAGACTTTCCCCTAACACCTGGAGCTGGTATTGTTTCAGCAAACACTTCACCAAAAAGCATACTGTATGTACAAAAAAAGGCACAGGAAATGCTGACAAACTCCACTAAGATCCATCTTTACAGCATGACCACACAACGCGGTTGTGTCATGTTTGTGAGGCGGCTGGCTTTTGTTATTGAATGACGACACCTTCAATACCTTCAATACCATACAGCCATCAACAATGCAGACTGACTAAATAGTGCAGTCCTTCATTAGTTAACAAGAGCCAGCTTTGGGCCGTATGGCCTCGCAGTACTCAACTGCACCATGAACACCTGACAATCATGGCACAACCACACTGTACGGTCATTCCCTTAAAGGGAACCTATCACCATGACAATGCAAAATAATCAGGCAGCATGTTATAGAGCAGGAGATGGTGAGCAGATTATATATAGTTTATGTGATAAGATTTAGTAAAACTTGGATTTTATTCATTTAAAGGGAACCTGTCATCTACAGTACTTTATGCAGCCCATACTAACAGTAGCATAAAGTAAAGACAGGTGAGTCTGTCATTTATAAGTTAAAAGTAAGTGGTTGCCGAGAACCAGCATCACAATCATTGCAGACTAGGCCTTGAAAAGAGTCCCGGCCACCTGAGAAGAGTCCTGGTTATTCATGAATCCCTTCTCTCTCTGCCCACCTGCTGATGACTGACAGTCTTTTATCTACTTTTCTCACTTTCTGTCTAGGAGAGAACTGTCATTCATTAGCAGATGGGCGGGAGAGCAGGAGATTATGAATAACCATGACTCTTGTCAGGTAGATTTGACTCTTTTCAAGGCCTAGGCTGCAATGATTATGATGCTGGTTCTCGATAGCCAATTACTTTTAGCTCATGAGTGACACACCGCTAAAATCATCATTTCTGTCACTAATTTATGCTGTCCTCAGTGAGGTCAGCATAAAGTTGATGGTAGGTTCCCTTTAAGGGCTCGTTCACATGGTAGTTGTGTGGCCATGCCCGTACTGCGGACCACAAACTGCGGTCCGCAATGCATGGGCACCTACCGTGGTGCTTCCGCATGCAGATCACGGACCCATTCACTTCAATGGGATCCGCGATCCGCATCCGACTGTCCGCACCGCAAAAAATTAGAACAAGTTCCGTAGTGCTTCTGTGGGGTTCCGATCCGTGCCTCCGTTCCGCACCGCATCTCCGTTATTGCAGACCCATTCAAGTGAATGGGTCTGCAATCTGTGATTCGGAGTGCACGCTGCTGGTGCCCGTGTACTGGGGACCCGCCGTATGCGGGCTTCAATACGGCCACGGATGCACAACGGCCGTGTGAATGAGCCCTAAATCTCTGCTCATTCTGGGCTTTGAACTCAAAGAGATGGTACTATATTTGATTGACAGCTGTATCTGTATATACAGTTTCTCAAGGAATCCACGCACACTCATTCCTCGAGAAACATTATATATGGCCGAAGACCTGTTTATCACAGCACCTCACCAATTAGGAGTGCATATTCTTTATTTTTTCACGTCTCTGTATATACAGTCATAGAGAGAAGGCTGTCAGTCATTGATAGGACCGATAGGGATGAGCACGGATATCAATGACTAATTTCAAAGTTTTACTGAATCTTTTCCCACAAAACTAAATATGAATCTGCTCAGCTTCTCCTGCTCTATAACAAGCTGCCTGCAGCTCAGAAACCATGTTCAATGTGACAGATTCCCTTTAAGCTTACAACAAATTTATAAAATTTTCTGAAAAAGGAATTGATATATTGCTACTCCTAATGTCTACTACTGAATAGAAGGGCAACCCATATGAAAGCTCCAGTTGGCAGGGGAGCCTAGCATGCATGTTCCTTATCTGCACATTTGTTTTCTCCGTTTCTGCATGACCTATATATTTCCGCACCATCGTAAGCAAATATGTGTCAACTTCTGCCGTATATTGTTCACCTTTCCATACACAGGTGTTAGCTACAGACTTCTGTAAACATATGACAACTAGCTGTGCCTGGCTTTGCCATAGTATTCTATGGTGCCATACTGTACCTCTGTGTGTGTTTGATTCTCATATACGTAGAATCACACAGAGGCTTTTCCACTGTGATGTTCTGCTTCTTACTGCCTTACCTCTAGGGGGCGCCCTGTAGCACATACAGGTGCACAAATGCACATAGCCACATTGACTGAAATATGCTAGAGTTCATTCTGTATCCTTGAAATGCTATCTGTATGCCTTTTTGTACCTTTATACTTAAAGGGAACCTGCCACCCCGAAAATGTAATGTACATTGCCTTGAAAAAGTATTCATGGCCCTTTTCCACATTTTTTCACATTACACCCATAAACTTTAATGTATTTTATTGGGATTTTATGTGACAGACCAACACAAAGTAACAAGTATGTGTGATGTGAAAAGAAAATGATACATGGTTTTCAAAAATTTTTATAAATAAATGTGCATTTGTATTCAGCCCCCTCTGAGTTAATATTTTGTAGGACCACCTTTTGCTGCAATTACAGCTGCAAGTTTTTGGAGTAGGTCTCTACCAGCTTTACACATCTAGAGGCTGAGATTTTTGCCCATTATTCTTTGAGATAGCTCAGACAGATTGGATGGAAAGCGTCTATGAACAGCAATTTTCAAGTCTTACCACATAATCTCAATGGGATGTAGGCCTGGACTTTGGGCCATTCTAACACATAAATATGCTTTAATCTAAACAGGGGGTAGGCAACCTCCGGCATTCCAACTGTTGTGAAACTACAACTTCCAGCATCCATACTTGCTCTGCTCTTCTCAGAACTCATAGAAACGAATAGAGCATTCTGGGAATTAAAGTTTCACAACAGCTGGAGTGCCAAAGGTTGCTGACCCCTGATCTAAACCATCCCATTGTATCTCTGGTTGTATGTTTAGAGTTGTTCTCCTGCTAGGAGGTGAACCTCTGCTCCATTCTCAAGTCTTTTGCAGCCTCTAACAGGTTTCCCTCCAGGATTGCCATGTATATAGCTCCATCCATCTTCTCATCATCTCTGACCAGCTTCCCTGTTCCTGGTGAAGAAAAGCATCCCCACAGTATGATGCTATCACCACCATATTTCACGGTGGGGATGGTGTGTTCAGGGTGATGTGCAGTGATAGTTTTCCACCACACATAGAGTTTTGCATTTAGGCCAAAAAGTTCAACTTTGGTCTCATGTGACCAGAGCACCTTCTTCCACATGTTTGCTGTGTCCCCTACATGGCATGTGTCAAACTAGAAACAGGATTTCTTATGGCCTGCTTTCAAAAATGTGGAGTTCAGGACTAATAGTTGTCCTGTAGACAGATTCTCCCACCTGAGCTGTGGATCTATGACTCTTCTCTAGAGTAACCATGGGCCTCTTGGCTGCTTCTGTAATTAGTGCTCTCCTTTCCTTGGCTGTTAGTTTAGGTGGACGGCCAGGTCTTGGTACAGTAGGTTTGCAGTTGTGCCATACTCCTTCCGTTTTTAGTTGATGGATTGAACAGTGCTCCGTGAGATGTTCAGAGCTTAGAATATTTCTTTTGTGACCTAACCCTGATTTATACTTCTCCACAATTTTATCCCTGACCTGTCTGGTGTGTTCCTTGGTTTTCATGATTCCATTTGATCACTAACAAACCTCTGAGGCCTTCACAGAACAGCTGTAGTTATACTGAGAATATTACACGCAGGTGGATTCTATTTACTTATTAGGTGACTTCTGAAGGCAGTTGGTCACACTGGATTTTATTTAGGGGTATAAGAGTAAAGGGGGCTGAATTCAAAAGCACTCCACAGTTTTCAGATATTGAATTATTAAACATTTTAAAAACCATGTATCATTTTCTTTTCACTCCATACTTACTTGCTACTATGTGTTGGTCTATCACATAAATCCAAGTAAAATATGTTAAAGTTTGTGGGTATAACATTTCAAAGTACTGTAATTTGCCAGCAGCATGTAATAGAGCAGGGGGAGGTGAGCAGATTCATATATAGTTTTACAGGAAAAGATTAAGTAAAACTTGTAATTTATTCATTTATATCTGTGCTCATTCTGGACTTTGAAGTGAAGGAGGAGGTCCTATCAGTGATTGACAGCCTTCCCCCTATGACTGTATATACAGCTGTCAATCACTGATAGGCCATCCTCCTTGATTTCAAAGTCCAGAATTAGCAAGAATTTAAATGAATGAAATACATCTTATTTGCAAGCTTTTTTCCAGAAAACTATATATCAATCTGTTCAGCTGTTCCTGCTGTATAACATGCTGCTGGCAGGTTACATAGAATTTTCACAGTGACAGGTTTCCTTTAATATGCATGAGACCTAAGAAGATACAGAATGGAAATGATGCGTGACATCTTATGGTATTTAACTATAATATAAAGGTTTTACCCAAGGATGTCACTGGTGTAACTTAATGTGTTAACTGGAGCTGAGCTAAATATATATACTCACATTAGTTAGTTATTACATAGTCCCATGGTAATAAAAATGTAGCAATATCCTATAGATTTTAAAGGGACTCTGTCACCAGAAAATCCAGGCACAATGTCTTGTAGGACTAGTTCACCTGAATGTAGTGATACCTTTAGCTTAGCCTTCCATTACTTTATTCTGGAGAAAAAATGCAAATGAGCAGTTTAGTACACAGAAGGTGGGCTCAAGCCACTCCCTCCCAACCCCTCCCTCTTCTTCTGGATTGACAGGACCATGTTCTTGCATAGTAATCTTACCTGGCCCTGTTTATCAAGAAAGCAGAGGAAGCAGGAGGAGCAAGTGAGCACAGAGTTGCTTGGGCCCACCCTCAGTGCACCTAACTGCTCATTTGCATACAGATTAAAAGCACTTTTTCTCAAAACTGAAGCACTGGATTGCTATGTGAAAGGTATCATGATATTCAGCTGAGCTAGCCCTACAAGGCATTATTCCTGGAATTTCCTGGTGACAGATTCCCTTTAAACCTCTCAATCAACTCCCAATCATTGACATTGCATCTTTATGTGTTATATAGAAGGCACATACTTTTTTTTACTTTTGTAATGTTATTCATGATTAATATTTTTCATGCCAACAAATATGGAAAGAGAATTCTCATATTAGTAGTAATCTTTTGAACAATGCAATGACTCATAAGGTCATATATCAGACAGTTCCCCAAGTGAAAGATACAACCTGACAGTATGCTTATTTGCACATCTATCCCTGAAATCACAAGCACTGCAGTTCATACACTGAACAGTTCTAGTGACTAGAGCAGAGATCTCAAACCCGTGGCCTACAGCTGTTGTAAAACTACAACTTCCATCATGCCAGGAGAGCCTACAGCTATTGGGGCATGCTGGGAGTTGTAGTTTTGCAACATCTGGAGGGCTACGAGTTTGAGATCCCTGGACTAGAGCATGCTTTGCATAATTGTGAGCCATGTGAATGAACTCCTGTTGTTCTTAGATCCCAGAAGAACCGTTACGAGCGCAGCCACAGCATTCATTGGTCCCCGTGGTATAGTACAATGTGAAATGTTGCAATATACTGAAAATCTAGGATAATATGCAGCAATAATCGACACTTTACAAAGATGATGGAAAAGAGGTTTTATATATATATATATATATATATATATATATATATATATATATATGCAGTATTTAAGCGCTACTAGGTATGTAGCTGTATTAGAATCTATAACTTTCCTATCTAGATGCAGTATATATAAATACTGTAAGTGGTACATGGTAGAGACAAAGCAAATCGAATCGATTTGAGTCAAAATCCATCCATCCCATTTTTTTTTAAATGCTGATTTGGTAGAATCAGAATTTCTTCAAACTTATTTGGGTAGAATTTTTCAAATGAGAGCAAGAGAGGGAGAGAGAGTAAGAGAGAGAGACAGAGAGAGAGAAAATTTTCAGGCAGTCTGTAACCTCATTTTCACCTATATAACTAAGAGCACTGCCTCTCAGCATGGGTTAACGTGCTGCAGCCGGATCCGCGGCCCCCCATTACAGTGAATGGGACCGGAGCACGGTTCCGGCCCTACATGTGCACCTGCGGCAGCACAGATCCAGTGGGTGAAGGGGCCCGCCGGATCCATGCTGCCGCTAGTGTGAAACTAGCCTTAGACTCTAGGTTACACCATGCAATAGAGATTATTGGATGTACAGTAGAAACCGATACAGTATGAGTAACCAACATTTCCTACTGGTAGGTCTTGACAAAGTGCTAACATGGCTAAACTAAGGATTTGCATGTGGACATGCAATATAATGAATATCTTGTTATGAATACCGAGGTACACTCTTCTTTACAAAGGCATTGTTGGGTAATATTCAATGAAAACTAATGACATGCAAACATACTTATCTTGTGATGTTAAGGACAACATGGTCAGCTTAGCCCTAAGGAAATCTCTGTTATGTTCTTGCCTATTTTTAATTAAAGAGGTGGTTCCACTAATATAAATGTATCCCAACCAACAGATATCACTGTTTAT
The DNA here is from genome assembly GCA_900303285.1 of Rhinella marina. Classification (NCBI taxonomy): domain Eukaryota; kingdom Metazoa; phylum Chordata; class Amphibia; order Anura; family Bufonidae; genus Rhinella; species Rhinella marina. Next base: position 57,857 of record ONZH01015190.1, read on the forward strand.
ATCACTACCATTTATCAAAACTGCCATTTTAAAAAGATATTAGCCAGCCATTGCACCCTTTGGCAAATCTGTTTTGATATCCAGTTGCTGTTGGTTACTTCCTGCATTGGAGCCTTGTAATGTAGGACGTAGGAAGCCTCATTGGTAAGAACAAGGGATCTGGTTAGTGTCACATGACCTGCTGATGTCAGGACACATCTCACTTCCCTAAAGCATGATGGGACAGCAGTCACATGAAAAAAACAGGAAATAGGATTCAAACATGGAAGATAAGAGAAAACTGCAAATGAGGTAAATAAAAAAATGAATAAATAAATAAAACAATCCAAGAAGGAATGGGAACTAGAGTCATTTATGAAAATACATGTTAGAGTGAAAAGTAGTTTATGGCACAACCCTTCCACTAAAGTATGAGTACAATATTTTCATATTCAAAGTGAAGGTAGAAGAAAGAAAAATATGTTAATGCCTATGATCCATTATTATAGTGCTTAGGCTCTGAAGTAGATCCTTTTTAATAGTTGGTGATTTAATGCTCTTCCTCAATGACACAATGGCCTTGGCAGGAGGCCGAGCAAATATCCCCATAATGCCTTGAAGTTGAATTTGATCCAAAGTTAAAGAAAAATTTGATTCACTGCTAATCTGAATTCTATCACGTTTCGTGATAACAAATTGTTTTTTTCTAAGATGGCTGCTGGACGTCTTATAAAGTGAAGTAAGAAGCCTGGTAACACAATATGATCCATAATGCAGTGCAGCCAGCCAATCCACAGATAGTCATCCCCTATGATGCCACAGCCCTATAAAAGCCTTATCCCAAGTGGTCTCCACCATTTCACTCTGAGATGAACTTAGGGAGAGACATGAAAAGCGTGAATGGGGACAGTGTTGTAGAAAGCAATAAATAGGAGAAAAGTGGATCATGAGAGTGCAGGAACAGTGCAGGGAGATTGTAGGGAGAGTTTTTTGAGACTCTAGGGAGAACTTAGTGAGAAAGCAGGGACACTGCAGATTGAGTGTAATCGTCGTGTGCATCTTAATCTGTTAGTTTGTGCATAGAATTACTGTGCCTCAGTATTAAAGGGTGGTCTAATATATCACTGCGTTTACCTTGTTCAATTAGCAGCAGAAGAAGAGGTGGTGGTAGCTGCAGCCACTGAGACAGGCCAGTGCCACCATCCAGCGGTTTTGTTTTGACCAACAATCCAGCTGTACTGGAATGGTTGACTAGCTCTTCAACATCATCTCAAGTGACAGATACACACAGCCAGGAATCGGTGGGTTTCTCTGACACCACACTTAGTTGGAATGGCCCAGGAACTGCCTCTGTGCCCTCACCTGTCCTGAACCTGCCTCTTGCTTACATAGAGAAGAAAGAGCCCCATAGCAAGATTCAAACCAGGCCCCCCAAACAGGACAGAAGGGTTTCTGTCTAAACCCTTTTCAATGACCCCTGGTCCATTTTTCCACTGCCTCATTTGCTAAGAGTTGTTCTTTTAGAGGGTGGAGTCCTGACCAAGTTTTTACCTCCAGTAGAAGAAGAGATAATCCCAACTAAGACTGGGCCCCCTCGTGCCCTGGGCCCCATAGCAGTCACATGGTCTGCCGCTATGGTAGTTACATCCCTCCTCTAGTGTATCACTTAGGCAAAGCTAGACACTGTCACGTGGTTCGGCACCTTGGCAGCCTTGATGTTTGTGTAGTGATAGCCACATTGTCAGGATTTGGCAGAGGGATGGCTACTGTTGTTGGACCCTTGCTACAGGTCAAAAATATAGGCATTTTTTAGAAGCAGCACCAGCTCCATATGCAACAACCTCAGTCTGGAGTCCTGGAGTCTCTGGTAAGCAGTTTTCTTTAGCCTTCTACTGAAGAACCTCACCCAGCAGCAGCAGGACAAGTAGCAGCAGCAGCAGGACAAGTAGCAGAACCTCAACCAGCAGGTGGTGGCATACTTGGACCACCCCCCTGATCCAAGATCCCCTGGACTACTGGGCATACAGACTTGAAGTGTGGCCAAAACTGGGTGAGTTTGCCATGGGCATGCTTTCCTGCCCAGCCAGTAGGGTGGCATAAGAGCTAGAGGGCATAGTTACCCCTAAAACAACTTGCCTTTCCTCCCAAAATGTTGAGAGACTAGCTTTTTATAAAGATGAATCAGGCATGGATCAACCGGATTTCCAGACGCCAGTGCCTGATGCAACAGAATTGATCATTCAGCTACTAATGATCATACTGTAGTGTGCTGCCACACCGGAATATTCTGCAAAATGGGCCGTTACTTCTGGACACGTCCTGCTGCCACCATTCTGATGCTGTCACCTGCCTGATACCACCCACCTGCTGCCTCTAGTGCCATTCATACAATGGGGCTTCTTGGCTGATATGTACATAATATGCATACCACTGTGCCTTGCTATCACACTGCTATTTTTGCGTTCTGTTACTACTGTGATCTGTCAGCATCTTGTGATATATACTACTGCTGCTGCCCCCCTCCCTACTTTGTCATAGCACAACTATTGTCACTGCTGTTGCGCCCTTTCCCCACTCTGTGATGGGGTCACTATTGTCTGTGTTGCTGTCATTACTGTTGGCCCCCATCCCCACTGTTATGGGGCCACTATTGTCCCTGTTTGTCCGTATTGACATCACTGTTTACTTTTTTGTTCTTCTATCCATCAGAAGAACAGAAAAAAAATCATTCCATCCTGTATTTTGACCATCCGTAAGGCTTCTTTCCCATGGTCAGTATTTGATGTAAATGTAATCACACTTACATATAGCAAGATAAACATGGACCAACAAATCTATATCTCAATCTATAGTAGTTTATACATATTATATATAGTACATCATGGGGGTGAAGTAGTTGCCACAAAGAATCCATTCAGTATGACAAATATGGAGTAACAGTAGACATCTGGCACATAGTTTTTCATATCACTGTACTTATAAGAAGGTTTTGTTCCTAATTTAAATCAAATGCTCTTAAACGTCTACTGTACCATATGGTGCACTCAAGCCTTTTTTTCAGGAACTGTGTGTTTTGCTAAAATAAGTAAGTATGGAGGCAATGTAGTGCCAAATGAATAAACACAGCAGAAATGACTACACGCTAACAGAAGACATGCCAGTTCGATTGTTGGCAGCCTTTATTACTTAACTGTCATTATCAAATGTTATGTCATATGTAGTGTTGCACAGTGGTGGAGAATAAAACGCTTTACTGAGTGTTCATCCCTCCACCACTCCTGATCCACCACATTTTGCATTTTGCAATGTTATGCAAAAATTATGCTGTTTTTTTTTAATATTATCATTCAGTGAAAAGACAGCAGCAAATTGATGGCTGTCAACAAAAATCTTGAAATAAATTCTGCATAACTGCATTCACTTAACATTTTATTTTACTCACCTATATAGTGCCTTACACTTTACAGATGTTATCATTGCTTGCTGTCTCCAGAGGAGCTCACAATCTAGATTCCCCTCAGTATGTCTTTGGAGTGTGGGAGGAAACTAGAGTACCCAGAGGAAACCCCATGCAAACCAGAGGGGAACATACAAACTCCATGCAGATGTTGTCCTTGGTCATTTGATCATAGGACCCTCCCAGAGCTGCAAGAGACCAGTGCTAACCACTGAGGGACGGTGCTGCATGTGGCTCAAATGTACTATTACTACATTGGTTTACAAGAGACCAAATACAGCTCAGGCACTCAGATTTTCTACATTGTGCCCCTAGTTGAAAGTTTATTTTAAAGACATATCTTAGTGCATTCAGTATATTTGTTTCAGTTGCAAAGATGTAATATCCAGCATACTATTAGATTATCAGCGTGTTGATCTTTTGGGAGGCAGTGACCTAAGTTTTGTTATGTTAATGACAAGGTGTAATTAGAAGAGGTTAAAGAGGGTAAGCAATAAAGCCAGCAATATACATTCGATTCTTTTCAGCAGTTCCCACTGTTGTCAGTTGGATCATCCAACAATGCAATGTTTATGGTGGACACTTTCCTTTAATTGATAGGGCTGATTGGCCTTATTTTTTTGTCTATGTTTATTTATTGCTTACTTATCGACCAAATAATTTATTAGGCATCTTTGGCAGAGCTGAATTCCCTATAAATGTGAAGTGTTAAAAGGTTTGTCCCATCAGGACAGTCATGGGAATCCCTCACTTAAGACCCCCTTTGTGTGCTGTAGATGATCCCAACTATCCATTCATTGGACTCAGCATCTCTTTGCTGTAACAGCTTTTTTCTGGAGAATTAAGACCCTTACTAGCTTATTATTGGGCCAGGGGTTGTCTGTGGGGCAGGCACTTTAGTTGTCACTCCAAGACAGTAGGAGGAGCTAAAACTAAAACAGTAGAGGTGCTGAGACCCAAATCATATAAAGTCAATGATCATCACTGAATAATACAAGGTAGTCAGGGCAAAAAATGGATCAGTCATCACCGAGAAATGCTTCTGAAACATAACTTTTATTAATTTAAATCCAATAAATATGGGAAATTACAGTGGTCAAGCAGTAAAAGAAAGGGGATACAGTATTGTAACAGTCCTTGCAACAGGGCACCCAGTTTTTATTTTGTGATGTACTATGATCCTAAAATACAATCCCTGATGTGTTTATCTGGATAATATTCTTTATTAAAGGGTATAGAGACTGGGCATGTTGGAACTTAAAGGCGTTGTTCAGAATTTTGATATTGATGGCCTTTACTCAATGGTAGAAGCTGTGTAGTTCTGGCATTGACTTCCAGCACCATATCTACAAGGTAACAGTTGATCAGTGGAAGTTCAGGGTGTTGGATCACTGCTGATCTGGTATTGATGGTCTATCCTAATTATATAGGCAGTGTCGGACCGGGGTGCCTAGAGCCCAACAGTAACGTTAATTCTGGGAGCCCACTGTACAGCTACTGTACATGCAAATACTACTTGCTCACATAGCGGTAGGCAGCATTAAGAGGCTCAAGATGATGATGATGATGCTTGATTATGGGGTTCCCTGCAAAATGTTTGAGAAAAGGGGGAAAAAGGGTATTGGTTGGCCTGCCTCTATACCTACAACAATCTCAGACGCCTAAAGCATCTATAATAACAAACAGGGTAGTTTGTTAAATAATCTAAACAATCTACATGTACGTTTTATATGGATGAAGGCTGGTTAAGATGCTGTGTCGGGGGACTGGAGGCCCACCTTTATCAGGTGCCCACCAGGGGATTTACTTGTTCCACTGTGGGCCAGTCCATGCCTGTATATAGGCCATCGATATCTAGATCCTGGACAACCCCATTAGTGTATTCTTGGCCAAACACAACGAGAATGTCTGGTTTGGCCAACAATCTAATGTGTACGGAGGAAGCTCCCAACTCTCCCTCGACAGATGATGTCTGTGGAGAGAAAGATCAGGCAAACTGATTTTTTTGTCCGCTTTTTATGTGTTCCCAGGAGATATGCTGACACCAGAGGTGTTTGGCAGTGACTCTCTCCCTGACACATCTGTGCTTGACCGAACTGAACATGTATGTAAATGGGGAGTTGGGAGAAAGTCAGGAGAAATAGCTGTCAACAAAATGATCATTTGCCCAACATCTATTGAATGTGTATGGCTAGCTTAAGAGCACAAACTAACCCTGTGCAAGTGCAATAAATACAAGGGATGTACAGGGCAGTAAAGGTGTAAGGATGTGATGGTTTAAATTACCTTTTCTCCTTAATTTACAGGGCAACATAACTGTTTTAAATTATCTTCTGCAAGATGATGAGTACAAATCAGGAGGACAATACTTTGGACACATTTCTCCAGTATATAGAAGATATGGGACTTAAGGCCTATGACGGCTTGGTAATACAGAATGCTTCAGACATTGCTCGGGAAAATGATCGTCTGAGGAATGAAACAAATTTGGCTTATTTGAAAGAAAAAAATGAAAAACGACGAAAGCAAGAGGAAGTCATTAAACGGTAAATATGATTATCGAAGGCAATGCTTAATTATCACATTTTCTTTGAATCTTTATGACATGAAGGTGCTGCATACATGTTACAGGGAATGTTCCTCCCTATGATAAATATGCTTTCTGTCCACACTATAGCAGACATTGGAAGACAGCCAAGCAGCTATTATCACTCAACGTTTCCAATACTTTTAAGTGCTGGAATACATTTAACTCTTAATGTGCATCCTACATTCATAGTGGATAAAAAGAACACTTGTTTCATCAAAGGCTGTATTAGTAAGTGTCATATAATCATCATACAAAGACATTCATCAACAGTAGCCAGAAAGTGGACAACCCATTTAAGCATGGCTGGCATAACTGGCTGAACCACCTGTATGAGCAAAAATTGCAAATTGAGGAATTTCCAAGACTGCAAAAGGCTATAAAACAGGGAAGGCCAACTTGCGGTTCTCCAGCCGTTGCAAAACTACAACTTCCAGCATGCCTGGACTTCCTACAGCTATCAGCCTACAGCAGGGCATGGTGGGAATCGAAGTTTTACATCAGCTGGAAAGCCACAGGTTGGCCATCCCTGCTATAAAACAATGTGAAATTGCAGATCCCATTCAGGAGCTTAAAGAAATGCTAGGAAGTGTAGTACCACAACAGATGGTGAGACGGAGGCTACATAATCCTACATCACAGCTAAATAAGAGCATTGCCTATTACAGTCTCTAATGTTTTTATGGCCTTCTCAATAGCTGCATCTCTGGCCTAGTCCTCACTGTTAAATAAATCTTGTGAAGCCAAACGCTCGGTGCAATTAGTGAACAATTGTTGCATGACAAACCCTTCTCTTATGCTAAGTGACTTTCCTTTCAAGGTTGTAGTACATTTGTGGAATATTGAATTATACTAAGGACATTCCTCACAGGACCACTGCCGGTTTTTATTACTTTGTTCTTTCAGTAATATCCAAGAGAAATGAGAGCTCTTATCCCTTTTATTTAATTTACTATGTATTTTATTCTCTTTTTGAGGCTCAGGGGAGATTTGTTATTTTTTCTTAGATTTCAATCCTGTGACTTTAATGTAGTATTCTTTCTTTTAAAAAATGAAGATAAAGGGTTTGTCTCACATCAGCACGTGGCATTTACCATGTAGAGAAAGTTAATATAAGTCACTTACTAATATATTGTGATTGTCCATATTGCTTCCTTTGCTGGCTGGATTCATTTTTCCATTACATTATGCACTGCTAGTTTCCATGGTTACGACCACCCTACAATCCAGCAGTGGTGGTCGTGCTTGCACATTATAGGAAAAAGCACCAGCCTATGTGAGCTCCCACAGTCCTGGCAACCATATTTTTCCTATAGTGTGCAAGCATGACCACCATTGATGGATTTCAGGGTGGTTGTTACCATGGAAATGAGCAGTGTATAATGTGATGGAAAAATGAATCCAGCCAGCAAAGACGGCAATATGTACAATCACAATACATTAGTAAGTGCCTTGTAGTAACTTTCTCTATGTAATAAATGTCTTTTGCTGAAGTGAGAAAACCTCTTTAAGGTGATACTATAGTTCCATATCTTATGTGCCATAGACCCATTACTCTTCAATATGTATTATTATAATTAAAGTTCAGCTAGCAAGAAATTATGCTGCTAAGTCACTCAGTGGATCAATCTAAAACTAATTCAGGGGCAAATACTTAATAGCTTTTGTATAATGTGTTTTAATACATATCCCTGTAGATCCTTGAAAATGTTCCTTTCTGAAGCACATTCAGCTTTTCATAGAAAACTAAATATCCTATGGCCCTGATTTATCAAAACTAGTGTAAAGGAAAACTGGCCTAGTTGCCCATAGCAATCAGATTCCACATTTCTTTTTCCAAAGGAGCTGGAATCTGATTGGTTGCTATGGGCAACAGTTTTGATAAATCAGGGCCTAGGAGTATATGTTTGGAGGAGTACCCAGAGGAAACACATGTACACACGGGAGTGTATGCATACTCTAGGCAGATGTTTCCCCTAACTATTGAATCTTAAAATGGGATCCTGGGCTCAAGAGGCAGGAAAGACGTGGGAAACAGGATGAAAATGGACAGTACAAAAAACAATGTTAATTTGCGGTAATATGGGCAATTTGTATGTGATACCCTTACCTTTAGGCTCCATTCAAACGTCCGTATTTTTCTTTTCCAGATTTTCGGTCCGTTTTTTGCGGATCCATGTTTCCACAAAAACCTTCCGTTTTTACCAATTGTACATCCGCATCCGTTCCGTTTTTCTGCAAAAAAAAAGAAGGAAGGAGGAATATATGTTGGTAGGGTATTTCTTTCTATTTCCTGGAAACGGATCCGCAAATGCGGATGATATGCGGATGACATATTGATGCATTCCGCATATCATCCGCATTTTTTGCGGACTCATTGACTATAATGGGACCACGGACCGCATATGCGGACAAAAGTAGGACAAGCTCTATCTTATTTGCGGATCCGCATAACGTATTTTTTCAGGACCCATTGAAATGAATGGATCCGCATCCTATCCGCATAATTTGCGGATCGAATGCGGATCGGATCAGGAAAGAAAAACAGGACATGTGAATGGACCCTAAGGGGTTGTGTGACCAGGCACTAATTTAATATTACATTAATAAGTTGTAAAATGATATGATAATTTCGGCTGGAACAATCTGCTTGGTATTGGTGGTGCCATAGACCATTAGTTTTACAATTTAGTTGGGGTTATGTGTATTCGGGAAACTAATAAAAAGAAAATATGGTATCAATGGTGCAATAGCATATTGTGGAACATGGGGGACTAAGGATAACATGATCCTGAGTTTATATGAAGCTCTCATGTCTTGCTGACGCTGCGCGCCCGGCTTCAGCGGCGCAATGAATACAGCTTTTTTATATCTGTTAATATGCTGAGGTCAGGGGGCGAAGAGTGACCACTGGCTTGTGTTCTCCCCTTGCCTGCAGCCAGTGGTCACGCTCAGGAAGGTAAAAGAATAGCGAGCGCGCTTGCTTACACTGACCGTCGCATGCGCAGTGCGCCGCTGAAGCCGGGCGCACAGCGTCAGCAAGACATGGGAGCGCGCCTTACAGAGGAGCGCTCCACTCATGCACGAGAGCTCAGGGCTGCCCTACGGACTGCAGCCTGTCAATCACAAGAGAGGGGGCGTGCTTACCTTGACTTGAAGCAAGGAAGCCACTGCCCCCTTGACTTGAGACTGACCTAAAAGATAGCGCTGATGGTGCTTAAAAGATCGTGTTTTTAACTTATTGAGCATCAGACAGCAACATCAAAGCCATGATTAGGAACTGACTGGGGGCTACTATCAGGTAATGCTGTCAGTCTTATATATGTATCTTAGGTGACAGGTCCCCTTTAAATAGATGTCCAGTCAAATGTTTAAAAAAATCTCTTTTCATTTCCTATGTTTTATTGTGTCTGGAAAAGCTGGGTGACAGCCTGTATGACTGTGATTTATTGTCTCATACTTTAGTTATTTCAAGGGAGAGAATGGCAAAAGTTTTAGGTATAGTGATATATGTATCTACAGTCATGGCCAAAAGTTTTGAGAATGACCCAAATATTATATTTTCACATGATCTTCTGCCCTCTGGTTTTTAAGTGTGTTTGTCAGATGTTTTTATCACATACAGAAATATAATTGCAATCATATTATGAGTAACAAAAGCTTATATTGACAGTTAGAATGAGTTAACCCTTTCAGTACCGGGCCACTTTTCACCTCAAATCCCAGACCGTTTTTTGCAAATCTGACATGTGTCACTTTATGTGGTAATAACTTTGGAAATCTTTTACTTATCCAGGCCATTCTAAGATTGTTTTCTCGTCACATATTGTGCTTCACGATAGTAGTAAATTTGTGGCAAAATATTTCATTTTTATTTATAAAAAAATACCAAATTTACCAAAAATTTGGAAAAATTTGCAAATTTCAAAATTTCAGTTTATCTACTTTCAAAATACATAGTAATACCTCCAAAAATAGTTATTATTTTACATTCCCCATATGTATACTTTATGTTGGCATCATTTTATAAATGTCATTTTACTTTTTTGGGATGTTAGAAGGCTTAGAAGTTTAGAAGCCATTTTTCAAATTTTCAACAAAATTTCCAAAACCATTTTTTTAAGCACCAATTCAGATATAAAGTGATTTTGAGGGGCTTACATAATGGAGACCACCCATACATGACCCCATTTTAGAAACTACACCCCTCAAATTATAAAAAACTGCTGTTACAAACTTTGTTAACCCTTGAGGTGTTCCACAAGAATTAATGGAAAATGGAGGTGAAATTTCAAAATTTCACTTTTTTTGGTAGATTATTCATGTTAATAATTTTTTTCTTACAAAACAGCAAGGGATAACAGCAAACTAAACCTCAATATACATTACTCTGATTCTGCAGTTTACAGAAATACCCCATATGTGGTGGTAAACGTCTCTATGAGTTTGTGGCAGTGGTCAGAAGGAAAGGAGCACCATATGGATTTTGGAGGCAGATTTTGCTTAGAATGGTTTTTAGGCACCATTTTGTAATTGAGAGACCCTGACGTACCCCTACAGTGGAAACTCTCAAAAAGTCACCCCATTTTGGAAACTACACCCTTCAAAGAATATATTAAGGGGGGTACTGGCCACTTTGACCCCCTAAGCGTTTTATGGAATTTGGAAACACTTGGCTGTGAAAATGAAAAGTTTAATTTCTTCCAATAAAAATGTTGCTTTAGCCCCAAATGTTTCATATTCACAAGGGGTAACAGGAGAAAAGCACACCATAATTTGTTCCCCATTTTCTCCTGAATACGGCAACACCCCATATGTGGTGGTAAACTGCTGTGGGGGCACATGGCAGGACTCAGAACAGAAGGAGCGCCATATGGATTTTGCAGCACAGATTTTGATGGATTGTTTGCGGGAGCCATTGATTTTTATTTTTTTTAGTTATTGTCTTATGTGGGGGCTCATTTTTTGCAGGACGAGGTGATGTTTTCATTGGTACCATTTTGGGGTACATAAGACTTTTTGATCGCCTGTTATTACACTTTTTGTGAGGCAAGGTGAAAAAAAATGGCTGTTATGGCATAGTTTTTAAAAAAATTTTTTTACAGATTTCACCTGGGGGGCCATCTCATGTAATATTTTTATAGAGCAGGTTGTTACGGACGCGGTGATACCCAATATGTGTAACTTTTTTATTTTTGGAAAGTTTTACACATTAGATGCATTTTAGAACAAAATAAAATCTTTTTTTTGTGTTGCCATTTTCAAAGAGCCATATTTTTTCAGTTTTCAGGCGATTGTCTCAGGTAGGGTATCGTTTTTGCAGGACAAGATGACGGTTTGATTGGTACCATTTTGGGGTAAATACGCCTTTTTGATCGCCTGCTATTACACGTTTTGTAAGGGAAGGTGACAAAAAAATGTCTGTTTTGGCACGTTTTTTAAATTTTTTTTTTCAGCATTCACCTGGGGGGCCATCTCATGTAATATTTTTATAGAGCAGGTTGTTACGGACGCGGCGATACCCAATATGTGTAACTTTTTATTTTTGGAAAGTTTTACACATTAGATGCATTTTAGAACAGAATAAAATATTTTTTTTGTGTTGCCATTTTCAAAGAGCCATATTTTTTTCAGTTTTCAGGCGATTGTCTCAGGTAGGGTATCGTTTTTGCAGGACAAGATGACGGTTTGATTGGTACCATTTTGGGGTAAATACGCCTTTTTGATCGCCTGCTATTACACGTTTTGTAAGGGAAGGTGACAAAAAAATGTCTGTTTTGGCACGTTTTTTTTAATTTTTTTTTCAGCATTCACCTCGGGGGCCATCTCAGGTAATATTTTTATAGAGCAGGTTGTTACGGACGCGGCGATACCCAATATGTGTAACTTTTTTATTTTTGGAAAGTTTTACACATTAGATGCATTTTAGAACAGAATAAAATCTTTTTTTTGTGTTGCCATTTTCAAAGAGCCATATTTTTTTCAGTTTTCAGGCGATTGTCTCAGGTAGGGTATCGTTTTTGCAGGACAAGATGACGGCTTGATTGGTACCATTTTGGGGTAAATACGCCTTTTTGATCGCCTGCTATTACACTTTTTGTAAGGGAAGGTGACCAAAAAATGTCTGTTTTGGCATGTTTTTTTTTATTTTTTTTTCCAGCATTCGCCTGGTGGGGTGGATGATGTGATATTTTTATAGAGCCGGTCGATACGGACGCGGCGATACCTAATATGTTTATCTTTCTTTTTTTACCTTTTTTTACAATTTTTTTAACTTTTTTTGGGAAAATGGCTTTTTTATTTTTTACTTGAAACTTTTATTATTATTTTTTTTTAGGAAACTTTATTTTTTAACTTTTTTTCCACTTTAACTTTTGGGGGTCTGATCCCCTTTACAATGCATTACAATACTTTTGTATTGTAATGCATTGGCTGTAAGTGTATTACTCAGTGTAATACACTTACAGCCTGCTTCCTGTGCGATCCAGGGGGCTGGATCGCACAGGAACGCAGGGATAGCAGCCACGATGCCTAAGGAAGGCATCGGGCTGCTATCAGAGCCATCGGGTCCCCGTCACAGCAGCGCGGGGACCCGATGGCCCCCCCCGCTCGCCATCCTGAAGTCTTTACTCTCCCGCACACCGCATGTGCCGCGGTCAGCGCTGACCGCGGCACATGAAGGGTTAATGCGCCGGCATCGGTGTTTTCACCGATGCTGGCGCATTCAGCAGGGGTCCGGCACTTGGGCACAGCCGGACCCCCGCCGCGGATCGGGCGGGCGCAGCTCCTGCACCCGCCCGATCAGAGCGCCGTACATGTACGGCGCTGGGACTTGCGGCAGCGATTTTTGCGCCGTACATGTACGGCGCCGGTACTGTAAGGGTTAATGCAGCAAGTCAATATTTGCAGTGTTGACCCTTCTTCTTCAGGACCTTTACAATTCTCCCTGGCATGCTCTCAATCAACTTCTGGACCAAATCCTGACTGATAGCAGTCCATTCTTGCACAATCAATGCTTGCATTTTGTCAGAATTTGTAGGTTTTTGTTTGTCCACCCGTCTCTTGATGATTGACCACAAGTTCTCAATGGGATTAAGATCTGGGGAGTTTCCAGGCCATGGACCCAAAATCTCCATGTTTTGTTCCCTGAGCCATTTAGTTATCACCTTTGCTTTATGGCAAGGTGCTCCATCATGCTGGAAAAGGCATTGTTGATCGCCAAACTGCTCTTGGACGGTTGGGAGAAATTGCTCTCGGAGGACATTCTCGTACCATTCTTTATTCATGGCTGTGTTTTTAGGCAAGACTGTGAGAGCCGATTCCCTTGGCTGAGAAGCAACCCCACACATGAATGGTTTCAGGATGCTTTACAGTTGGCATGAGACAAGACTGGTGGTAGCGCTCACCTTGTCTTCTCCGAATAAGCTGTTTTCCAGATGTCCCAAACAATCGAAAAGGGGATTCATCAGAGAAAATGACTTTACCCCAGTCCTCAGCAGTCCACTCCCTGTACCTTTTGCAGAATATCAGTCTGTCCCTGATGTTTTTTCTGGAGAGAAGTGGCTTCTTTGCTGCCCTCCTTGAGACCAGGCCTTGCTCCAAGAGTCTCCGCCTCACAGTGCGTGCAGATGCACTCACACCTGCCTGCTGCCATTCCTGAGCAAGCTCTGCACTGCTGGTAGCCCGATCCCACAGCTGAAACACTTTTAAGAGACGGTCCTGGCACTTGCTGGTCTTTCTTGGGCGCCCTGAAGCCTTTTTGGCAACAATGGAACCTTGAAGTTCTTGATGATGCGATAGATTGTTGACTGAGGTGCAATCTTTCTAGCTGCGATACTCTTCCCTGTTAGGCCATTTTTGTGCAGTGCAATGATGACTGCACGTGTTTCTTTATAGATAACCATGGTTAACAGAAGAGAAACAATGATGCCAAGCACCAGCCTCCTTTTAAAGTGTCCAGTGGTGTCATTCTTGCTTAATCATGACAGATTGATCTCCAGCCCTGTCCTCATCAACACCCACACCTGTGTTAATGGAGCAATCACTGAAACGATGTTAGCTGGTCCTTTTAAGGCAGGGCTGCAATGATGTTGAAATGTGTTTTGGGGTATAAAGTTCATTTTCTAGGCAAATATTGACTTTGCAAGTCATTGCTGTTAAGCTGATCACTCTTTATAACATTCTGGAGTATATGCAAATTGCCATTATAAAAACTGAAGCAGTAGACTTTGTAAAAATTAATATTTGTATCATTCTCAAAACTTTTGGCCATGACTGTACATGGAAGGACATTTATCATTGCATAATAGGTGAGTGGGAGCAATAATGGTGTTCCCTTGGTTATCACACAGCTTTCCCAACAACAAATAAGTGACAACCACTTGACTAGAATTGTTGAAAAGGGTTGTCAGGACTTTATCAATTCCCTGCTGCTCCCGTTCTGATAGTTCTCGGTCCCCCTAGTCTCATGGTTCCTCATGACACACAGGAAATGACATCTTAGCCAATTACTGGCTGCATCAACCAGTGACTGACTGAGTGGTCAATTCCTGCATGAGTGACTAGAGGATGGATGGAGACAGCACGTCCTCAACTGAAGATTTATTCCAGATGCAACGTTTCGGCTTTAGAGTCTTGTTGAAGCATACTTGAAAAAGGCTCTAAAGCCGAAATGTTGCATCTGAAATAAATCTTCACTTGAGGACGTGCTATCTCCATCCATTATTTTTTTTTTTTCATTTTTACAGATCATTTGATCAATGTGGTGAAGCTTACCACTCCCCTGGAGATGTGCACCCATCACTCACTAAAATAGCAGTGTTGTCCTCACTACTTTTTCAAATACTAGGTAATAGAGACCGTCAGGGGACCATGAAGCATCAGAATGATGGAGTGGCGGAGATTGGTAAGGTGAGTATGACTCATTTTATTGTTTTACACTATTTGGAGCCCTTTAAAAAAAAATATATATATAACCCCCCATTATGAAAAAGCAAAACTCAAGGACTTATAGTATTTAAAGGGCAAGTCAAATTCCAGTGTAATTCTTGCCTTATGTACAATGCTGTATATGTTGATCCCACCCCATACAATAAAGAAACACAGCCTATACATACATCTGATCTATTTTCTACATTACTGTATGTAGTGGAATTGAGAAATACAGGACTGGCTGAATGGCATCCTTATAGTTAACACATTAGCTGCTAGTTCAGCAACCAGAGAGCACACTGATGTATTTTCATGTCCCCTGGGATTACCATTGTTACCTAACTGCTATGTTCCAGCTCTTTCATCCCGCCAAAAACGCCTTTTATCCATTTTCCCTCTTTCATATTTCATATGTTCTTGCAGATTGCTTCCCCTCCCCCTTACTACAAATGAAATGCCAAATTGAAAGGCTTGTGCTTGCTCATTATTTGTAGTAAACAGCCAGATGCTCTGGGGGTGGCGCATGGCTTGACAGTGCTGCATGACTGCTTAAAAGAATAACACAGGAGACGGAGAGCTCCTTTATGGAGGGTTTCTCTAACATTCACTCATAATACCTGGACAGATAAAATCCAATTCTCAGTGCAAGCACTTGTTATCTGCGTGAGTGAATGGGTCGTGCGCTTCATTGCTGTCAGGTATGTGCAAATTTATTAATGCCCATTTATTTAATTTGCTAAGTAGAATAAAAATGAAATATTAATGGTTCATTGTAATTTGCCTTAATGGGATTCAGGGGCTTTTACATAATTGTGCCACGAATGTTACAATAAATACATTTCTCTAATTTTCTTGTATGTCTAATGTTGAAAGGTTGTTACTAAACTAGCAATAAATATGAGATTTTTAACAGGTCAATCTAAGGGTGTGGCCACACGTTCAGGTTTCCTGATGCAGTTCTGGAAGGCAAAATCAGGAGTAGAACCTAAAAGCAGAGAAAGTATAAAAGACAGATACCACTTCTCTTTTTTAATTCACTCCTGATTTTGGCTTCCAAAACTGCATCAGGAAATCTGAACGCGTAGCCATACCCTTATTTATTTGGCAGCTAGTTTTGTCATTGCAGGTAGGGCGTATTTACTATGTGGAAGTTCTCATTTTATTGCATTTTGCCTTTCGAGAGATTGGGTCAGGACTTTATCTTTGTCAGTTTAATCTTAGTTCAGTGACAGAGTTAAAGGGGTATTCTGGGTTTGCAATTTTCAAGTTTTCAAGAAAAACACATACAATCACTTAATAATAGTGATTGTTTATCTGTAATGCCCCATTTTCCTTCAATGGTCATGTGACATTTTCCACTGTGTTGGTTCCCTATCCCAATGACATCATGTCTACATATGAGGTCTGGCAAGGTCTTTAAGGCTCTGCCTGGTAGACACAACATCATCTGTGACCTTGCCTCTCAGGGAGTTGGTCTGCTCATTCTCCTGCACCCTGCCCTGTAGATGTGATGGATTATTATGATTATAGGGATACCAAATACTTTTTTTGTCATATTTCATTAAAAAACAGTAAAACTGTAAAAGGCATAAAAAATCCCAGTTATTGTTACTAAAAAAATACCAAAGCAAAAAACATTTAAGTTTTTGTAACATCCTTAGTATGAAATAGTTTTTGGTATTTCTGTAATCATAAACTGCATAATACAGTGAGCACATTATTTATGGTGATTGGTAAATGGCGCAGTAATATACTATTTCTTTAGTGTCATGCCTGTGAAGAAAATAGCTTTCTAAGCACAGAAAATTCAGCCCTTTCAACAGAGCAGGTCTGCAGTATAATGGTAGCTTCTCTGCCTGACATACAGGAAGTCTGGAGTTTAAATCCTGGTGAAGACATTTTAAATGATATCTTTAGTAAAAGTCTATGTACTGGAAGAGGACACCTCCCCCAACTAATATCCAATGCAGCTTCATTAGTATTTACTGCAATGAAGTGAATACTAATGATGGTGTCTAATCTGCTTGGATGTTCCAGTTGGGAGGGGAAGAAGAAGCAGAAACCTGATGCTGTAGACACTCCTCGTGAGTCTTGTGCTGGGATGTAAACCCAGGGAGCGGGTCACAGATCACAAGTACAATTAGCATGATGCAATAAGGGTTGACTAGAGATGGATACATGGGTGGCACACATTGGTGTGCATGAGCCCTAATATGGTTTTAAATGATTGCTGAAGCTAGGTTTTTGCTTGTTGATAAACTGCCTATACTGTTTGTATTGTAAAAAAAATAGTAACATAACAATACAATTTGTTACATATGTACTACTCTATGAATGTTAAAAAATACATAATATTAGTATAATCTCATTAAATGAAAAAATAAAATTGAAGACATATATAAATACATATATTTGTGATGTAAAATGTATCGCATTAAAAATGTATAAATGTAGTGAGTAGTGATGAGCGAAATATTAAAAGATTTGGCTCCTTCGACGAATTTTACAAAAAATCCGCTTTGTGGCTAATTACTTCATCACAAAGTGAATTTCTATTTAAAGGAAATCTGTCACCTACATCATGGCCAATGAAGTAAAGCAATTGCCTATAAGCACATTGTACCTTATTCCCAAGTGTACCTTTGTTTCAAAGATTGGGGTTTTCGATCTTCTGAAAAATCAGTTTGTTTGATAAGTAAATGAGCTAAGTAAGGTGCCCAGAGGGGCGTTATTTTTGTATGAAGGAGCCCAGGCACGCTTCCTGTTAGTGCCCAAGCACGCCTCCTCTCCGCTCTGACTGCAATGTGTCTGCCCACCCCTTTGCCACGTCACATACAAGCCATAACTCCGCCTGCCCTTTCCTTGCTGCATTGCATCCGAATCAGCCTGTGCCTGAAACGAAGGAGAAGAAGTTCTTCAATGTCCTCGGCGCATGCCCACTTTGAGAGTTGACACTCAGTGCACAGGCTGATTCAGATGTGATGCAGCAGGGAAAGGGCAGGCAGAGTTATGGCTTGTATGTGACTTAGCAAGGGGGCGGGCAGACACATTGCAGTCAGAGCGGAGAGGAGGCGTGCTTGGGCACTAACAGGAAGCGGGCCTGGGCTCCTGTATACGAAAATAACACCCCTCTGGGCACCTTACTTAGCTCATTTACATGTCAAACAAACTGATTGTTCTGAAGATCGAAAACCCCAATCTTTGAAACAAAGGTACACTTGGGAATAAGGTACTATGTGCTTATAGGCAATTGCTTTACTTCAATGGCCATGATATAGGTGACATATTTCCTTTAAGTAGTGGGTGCCGCTCCCCGTCACTGTACCCCTCAGATGCCACGTTCATAAATGATCGCAGGATCCGATATAAATAAGAAAATATCAAATTAAAAAAAAAACTAAAGAAGAAACAATACTTACCTGATCCATTTGCTCGCTAGGGGCTGGCTGCTGCTATCTTGCTTGTAGGTCTGGCATAAAATCTCTGACCAGTGTGGTGACGTCATACGTCACGCACATGGGATTTTGGCTGAGATCTTCAAACAAGATGGTGGTGGAGGCCCATCACAAGCAAATGGATCGGGTAAGTATTTTTTTTGTTTTTTACACTATACTTCAGTTTAAATAGATTTGCTACCATGAAGCACAAGGAAATTTAGCTTCGTGGTGAATGGAATTTATCATGAAATTTGCTTCGATTTGCTCATCACTAGAGATGAGCGAGTAGTGAAATATTCGAAAGTTCGAAATTCTATTCGAATAGACCGCGAAATTCGACTATTCGACCGAATATCGAATCCCATTAAAGTCTATGGGAAAAAAATGCTCGCCACTTGGAAATCTCAATTCGACCACTTGGAGGTCACCAAGTCCACCCTGAAACCTCAGAAAAGGATGCCAACACTGCTGGAATGCAACTGGGACAGCAGGGGAAGCATGTCTGGGTGCATATAACGGGCCCAAGTCGCACTATTACGCCACTATCACAGCCTCTCAACAATACACTCCAAAGACAATATAACCTCTCTGTAAAGTGAGACCATACAAGGAAACCTTCTTTCCTCTACATTGCCATGGACCCCAAGCCAAACTAGACAAAAAAGAAGATAAAATCTGCACCCCTTAAAATCACGTTGCCTTATGACAACCACAGATGGCATAGGCAAGGGGAAAGCAATCAAGCCATCACTATTTTTCCCTCTGTGCCATCCCTGCCTTGCCCAGGCACATGTCCCAAAACATCATCCACGCCCGAGTAACACGGTTACTGCAAAAGGCCATTTGACCACCAACACTTTGGTTTGAGGCTGGGGATGCTACATCTCCCTGACAGCACACTGGGTGAATGTTGTGGAGGCGAGGACGGGCAAACCTGCTACCCCACCCAAGTTTTGGGCCTTGGTTCTGTCTGGATTTCCGCAACCCTTACAGACAGCTCGGCAAACCCCTCCTTCTCCTTCTAGATTTGTTAAATCTGTCCACCACCCAGTCAAGTCCACAAAGTCCAGTCTCGTCGATAGCCTGCAGAAACTGCAGGGACCTCACTCTGACCCTCCTTCCTCCCACCCTGCCCAATGTTATCAACCCAGTGTTCCCACCCATGCAAGAATCGCAGGAGCTATCTGAGGATTTTGTTTGTTCTGATGCCCAAACACTGGAGCAAGCTCCATCTCTAGCTGATGGTGGTGTGGAACGGGGCACTAAAGTGTAAAATGATTAGGGACGATGATGAGACACAGTTGCCAGCAAGGGAGGCTGTTGGAGCAAAGTGAGGCAGTGTAAGAGGAGGTGGTTGAGTATGACGAAGTCAGTGACCTGACCTGGCCCAGTGTCATGTCTAGCAGGTAAAGCAGTGAGGATGTTGAGGGATGCGTAGGACCGCAAAAGGCAGTAAGAGGCCGTGGGCTGGCCAGAGGCTCATGGAGAAGGCAGGCTAGAGCCCGCAGGGCCGCATCTCTTCCCTATAACAGGCCCCCACACAAAGCTCTCCCATCGAGGGCTCTTAGGTCCTTGTTGTGAAAATATTTTAATGAGTACGCAAAGTTAGCTTGAGGTGAGCCCTCGAAAAAATT